>VWZX01011353.1:281076-503416 GCA_013399015.1 Galbula dea
CTTTTTCCTTCCTTTCTCTTTTTCCTTCCTTTCTCTTTTCCTCTCTGTTCTGTTCCGGATTCCCCCTGCATTGAGCTGTCAGACCAGCATGTTGCTTAGCAACTGGAGGTGAACAACCTGTGCAGAGAAAAGGCAGCAGGGGAAGAGGAGGGAGCATGATTCTCTATGGCCCTTGCTCCAGTTGCTCATTTCAGAAACGAGAGAGGAAATCTTCTGCTGAAGCTCTTCTCTTCTGCATTTCTTTACCCCAACAAGTACCTCCTCTGCCTTTCTCACCAGGCAGGATGAACCCAGCTGATATATTCTTGTAGTAAAGGACTTTGGTTATCTAGAAATCATAAAAATCTAGCAACCTCAGAGGGAATAAAATGCAGAAGTGTTCTGGAGGAAATTTTGGTTGCTGGAATGCAGAAGGTTAAGTTGCTGGGGCTCAACTCTGCAAAGTAACTTTTAACTGTAGAATCACATCTGGAACCCTCCAAAACAGCAACAAATGCCACTTATTTGCAACTTTTTTCTACAGGTGCCAACAGAAACCTTAGATGTAAGTTGGCTTCTGGTTTCATAGAGTCCTAGAATGGCTCAGGTCCAGAAGGGACCTTAAAGACCATCTAGTTCCAACCCACCTGCCATGAGCAGGGGCACCACACACTAGACCAGGTTGCCTAGAGCCCTATCCAGCCTGGCCTTAAAAGCTTCCAGGTATGGAGCTCCCACAGCCTCTCTGGGCAACCTGTTCCAGTGTCTCACCACCCTCTGGGTAAAGTGTTATTCTTTCCTGGCATTTTTGGGGGATAATTTAAGGAATTACAAGGAGGCTTCTGCATTCCTCTGCTGGTGGTGAGGAAGGGCAGAGATGCAGGAGGTGAGAAGGGACACATGGTTGCCACCCATTTGATGTGCACGTGGATTCTTTGTCTGCCTTGGAGCTCTTGAGCTGAGGCAATGGCAGAGCTTTGAGAGTGTAACTACTGAGAGGAAGAAAGGTTGTTTGTACCTGGCTGTCATTTCTAGAGCTTCTCCTGAATATTTTGCATTCCAAATCCTGTTATCTCCACATAAGGTCACAAGGCAGCACGTGCATCAGGGCACAGGGTCCTTAACTCTGGGCTATCAGAAAGCTGGGGTGTGATATTAGATTTTATTGCTGTCTGATGTTGGAAATGTTTGTGGTTAAGATATATAGATATTTTTTTTTTTCCCAGATCTAAATGTGACCAATTTAGATTTAAATTCAACCAGTGCATTTTTCAGCAATAAATTCAGTGTATCAGCTTAATCCCCAGGATGTTCTAGTTAAAAAGATAGTTTCTTTCAGATAGTGTTTTGGAGTTGAAGCTGATGTTCTTAAAAGATTTAGATGAATGATGTCAAGCTCTGCCTTATCCAAACTGCCTTTTTTCTTTCAAACAATTAGGCTTTGAAAATGTTTCTCAGAGGGCATACTGCATCTGATAACACCCAGCTACATTTCAGTGTAGTCCAGGTTTGAGAGATGTTTGTCTAAACTTAAACCTTCTAACAGAGAGAGCCTCAGTGGTACAATTTTGTTTGGGTTTCTTGTCTTTCTTCCTTTTGACCTTGCTGTGTCCTTAAGCTTTTGCTGGCAATGCTGTGGAATTGCTTGGAGGCTAGTCTCAGCAGAGGACCTCGTGTGTGGATGATGTCAGCTCCATGCCAGAAGGCTTGTAAGGTGAAGAACACTTAACTATGTTTAGCACTGAAAGATTTTTCTGAGAAATGGTCATTTCTGATAGAAAATTTTCTGTTGCTGGGTGGTGGGTTTTGTGGAGGCTTTTTAGAGAGGAAGGAGGAAACCAGTGGCAAAGAGGAAAGCTTGGGAAGGATGGATTTGAACTAGCTCCCCAATGTCTTTGTGATTTGCTTAGCAGAAGAGGGTATAAAACATAAAAGGCTTGTGATTAAAAATAAAACAAAGATGAAAAGAGAGGCAGTAAGAAGCTGGCAGTGTTATTATTTGAGATTAAGCTGATTGATCAAATAATGAGAGCTAAAAAGTGTGACCTACTCTGTTCATAAACCTATCTTGGATTAATTAAATCTGTCATTGATTTAAATACATGTCATGTTGTCATATTAAGTTTTCAACCTAAAACAAAAGGGCTGTCAGGAACAAGAGAATAAGTTGGTTTAAAATCAAAGGCATGAGCATAAGCTGGAAGTCAGCAGAGTGTAGAAACTCCATGTGAAGGCTGCCTGTGGTCTAGCATCAGGTGGAATTTGCTATCCCTTAGACATCAGCTGTGTGGGCAGTAGCTTTCTTGTCCCTAAGATTTGGGGTGACATGGGGTGACTTTGGGGTTGCCCTGTGCCTAAAGAGGAGTTGGATGATCCTTGTGGGTCCCTTCCAACTCAGGATATCCTCTGATTCTGTGAAGATTTCTAGGGGTTGCTGATTGATCTTGGAGCTCCTACAGCATCTTGTCTGAAGGCTGGGCAAGCTACTGGTGTGGAAACTGGTAAAGGAATTTCTTTGGTGTGTGTGAATCCATTGCCACTACAAAAAAGGCTGATGAAGAGACACATGAAGAAATGCTTAGTGCTGTCTACACCAGGGCTCCCACCCTGCTCTCTAAATGGATGTTGGCTTTTTCATCTTGTGGATCTGAGAATGATTGCAGCATGATGTTATTGTGGAAAATACCTTCCCATCTCTCAGATTCTGAAGCCCAGATGTACTGCTGGAACCACCTGTAACCTCTGACTCAGCAGGTATCTTAACTCCTGTCTCTCATCTTTAACCCAAGGCAGATAGGACTGGGGAAAAACCATCACATGGCTGACTGGGATACCAGAAAATAGTTACTGGTCAAAGCACATTTCTCTGTTCCCCCTCAAGAGGATGAGATGAATGCAACTGCAGATAGCAACCATCTGTAGCAGGCTGGGGGAAAGGGAAATTCTTCACCCATTGGACTTTGTTTTGTCAAGCTCCAGGACAAAACTGATGGAAGCAAGTACTCTGAGGAACATTTGTAGGGTTTGGGTTCAACTCCAGCTGGTTTCCAAGACCTCCAATTTGTCCCAGCTGCAAAGCTCCTAGGACATGGTTATTAGCTTGATGAGTAGGGAAAACACAATGACTTGAAGACAGATTAATGAAGGAAAAGATGATGTTGCAGGAGCTAGTTTAACTTGCTTTATGGGAAATGGATTAGCTCACCATCTGGAGCCTTGGGGATGTCTTGTGCCTCAAATCTTACCATCCCATGTCTGCATTCCTGCATGGTTCATCCTGGATCTCCAGCTCTCAACTATATTCCTCTAAACCATAGTGTTACAGTGAAAAATCTCATTTTCCATAGATTTGATTGCCTGTTACCTCAGTGCTACTGCTGATGTGACCTGAGACCAAAGGGAAACAAACCTGTTTCTTCTAAAATTTAGGGGAAAAATGAATCAAGGAAAAAAAACCTCAAAGTAACCTTGAGGTTACAATTCAACCTCAAGGAACCCCTAACTCAGTGTTGCCTGCATCTGGTCTCTAGGTACAAGACTGTTTGTGTGAATGAGTAATGTTTCCTTAGTGTCATCACCAGACAGGAGAATCCTTGGGCACATTTTCCTCCTCCATCACTGCTTTCTTGCTTTTGAAGGGCTGATGCTCCCCAATGTTTGTATTTCTCTGTCATCACCTGCCCACACAATGGATCTTTGTTAATCAGCAGAGAAAAAGGCAATTTAATCTGGTAAAAAATCACAGCCTCCTCAGGTATAGCTGGGGTGTGACAGATGGGAGACAGTGTAAAATACCCTGAAATTCAGAGTAATGTTGTTAGCATCTGTTAATATTGACTGAGGTTTAGTTGCTTGTTTAGTGGGAGGACAGCATGCTCCTCATTTCTTTCTTCCTTCCTTTGTCATGGGTTTCTTGACCATTTCTGCTACAGCTTCTTTCTTTGCTGCTGTTTCTCAGCTTCCCCAGAAACAAGGCATTATCTGTCTTAAAAATGAAGATATCTTTGGGTGCTGCCAAACCTCTTTGTGTTGTATTTTTCCAAGAGGACATGGACAGAGTGATTCCACTAAGCTTTGGTGCTGACAGGAGTTATTTTAGCTGCTATCTAATCAATAAGGCCACTTATAAATCACCTTTGCTCTAGGAGACTAACATTATTCAAACAGACATGCTACACCTCCTATTTTCTTTCCTAGTGCAGTTTCTATAGCATTTATTTCTTTTATTTGATTTTGGTTTTGCATGATGTGAGCCTGGTTTGAGGTTCTGGAGGTTACCCCACCTCAGAGAGGCATGTGAGGAGTTACTGGGAGCTTGTAAGGAGCAACTTGCAGCACAGGCTCATGTGATGAAGATGTCTTCCTAACCTCTCCTCTCACAGAGAAGGATGTCCCACTGCCATGGGAACCTACCAGCCACTGCTCTACTTTGGACTGGGACTTGTCCCTAGCAGCAACAATTAGATAAAAAGAGATTGTTGAATGAACCTTTTATCTTGGCAGCTAAGGTAAGACAGAAAGTACAGCTCTTGGCTTTGCTTTTGTGCAACGTTCAAAATAATGAGATTTGGGCCCAGCCAAGCCCCTGGGGAGGTTGCTCCAGTAATGAGAAATGATAAATAAGAATGAGAAATAATGATAAACTGCACTGAGCTGCTAGAAACAACTGCCTAAGGAACAAGAAAGGGTTGAAAGTCAAAATACCTCTGACTAATTGAGCTCTGACACAGTCTCCCAAGTTACAATTTGGTTTTCCCTTTACAATTCCTGAGGCTGTGGCCAGGGCTGGGTGAGGACAGCATCCACCCAGAAGGTCTGGGTGAGGACAGCATCCACCCAGAAGGTCTGGGTGAGGACAGCATCTACCCAGAAGGTCTGGGTGAGGACAGTTGAAATGGTAACCACTGTCCATGGGGTGTGAGCTGGGACTTCTCATGTCACTGAAGAGACAAACTGGCCCTCAGAGAGGAGCTACAGGCTGTGGCCACCAAGCTTTCCAGCATATGGCTGTATTAGTGGGTTTTAAGGAGGATGAATTTTCCTCCTCTTTTGTCTCCCCTTACTTCCATCAGTCACTAAACAAATGAACAGGGCTTGTTTGAAGACTTAGCCACTCTTGGCATTTGTACTTCCCCTGACAAAATGCTGGGCTGTGCAGAGCAATAGAGGAACATTGTTCTGACAGCCCATTGAGTTTTACAGTTCCAAACTTTCCTGGTTAATGTAGCATGGGCTGTGGTCTGCTCCCTCCTCCTCTCGGCTCCAGCGCTGACGCCACAGCCCCTGGAGCCGCTGGCTGCTGCCACACGTGCCCGCGGCTGGCTCCGTGCAGCCGGCAGCACCCCAGCGCCCTGCCCCTCACCCCTCCAGCTGCAACGGCATGGGGAAAGAGCTCTGCTTCCTTCTGTGGCTGCTTTGCTAGAAGGGAACTCTGTGTTTGTGTGTGTGGCAGTACCCAGGGTCAGGAGAGACCAAAAAGTGGCTTTTACAGAAAGTCTAGAATGATAGAAACACAGAGTGGGTTGGGGTTGGGTTGGAAGAGACCTTTCAAAGGCATCTAGTGCAACCCCCCTGCAGTCAGCAGGGACATCTGCAGTTAGATCAAGTTGCTCTGAGCCCCAAAAAACCTGACCTGGGATGGTTCCAGGCATGGGGCATCTGCCACCTCTCTGGGCAAGCTGGGACAGGGTCTCACCACTCTCAGTGGAGAACATTCTTTCCTTCTATCTAGCCTAAACCTCTCCTCTTTTGTTTTTAAACCATCACCCCTTGTCCTGTCACAGCAGGCTCTGCTAAGAAGTCTGTCCCCATTTTTCTTATAGGTCCCCTGAAGCACTGAAAGGCTGCACTAAGGTCTTTCTGGAGCCTTCTCTTCTCCAGACTGAACAACCTCAACTCTCTCAGCAGAGGGGTTCCTGCCCTTGCATCATTTTTGTGGCCTCCTCTGGCCCTGCTCCACAAGGTCCATGTCTCTCCTGTGCTGAAGACTCCAGAGCTGACCCCAGCACTGCAGGTGAGGTCTCCCCAGAGCAGAGCAGAGGCAGAATCCCCTCCCTGACCTGTAGGCCATGCTGCTGGGGATGCAGCCTAGGACACAGGACACGTTGCCACCTCACATCCAGCTTTTCATCCACCTGCACCCCCAAGTCCTTCTCTGCAGGGCTGCTCTCAATTCCCACCATCTCCCAGCCTGTGTTGATACCAGGGCTTGCCCCAGCCCAGGTGCAGGACCTTGCACTTGGCCTCATGAGGTTCAACACTTCCTCATGTAGTCTAGGTAGTTTGGGAGGGCTGAAGCAGAATAGGTTTTAACCAAAACCCAAGACTAAGTTTGGAAGTTTGAAACAGATTCTGACAGGCAAGTTCTGTCACCATCCAGCTTGTTACCAGCAGGAGCAACCAGGCTGAGAAAGGTCACTCTTACCCTTCCTGGACCAAGAATAAATCTGGGGAAAGATCAGCAGTAAAGGTCATGTGTTGCTGCTGTATGACAGTTGGTAAAGAGCAGGTTAAACCCCACTGAGCTCTGTCACTTTTTGGGCAAAGTTGGTTGCCTACAGTGTGAGTTGGTGTTTCTCTCCAGTGCTTTGATTAATTATTTTGGTCATTCATTCAGTGAAATATTTGCAGTGCAGTGCAGTGAACTGAAATGACCTAGAAATAATTCCCTACCACAAGCTGACTCTCTGGCTTATATTCAGGGAGAGATTTATTGTTTTACTCATAGAAGATCTTCATCAAAATGCTCCTCAGTCATTCCAGGGGAGCTGGTTCCATTCCTGCAACACCAGCTAGCTTTATATATGCAAGGTAATACTTAGTGGCTTCCTCCTCCAGAAGCTGAGTGTGTTGGGATGGAAAGTTTGCTCATGGAGCTTCAGAGGAGACTGGTGGCCTGGTGCCCAGAGGTGCAGCCCTGGCAGCAGGAATTGCATCTGGGTTTTGGGGAATTAGCCCTTGCAGCAGGAATTGCAGCTGGGTTTTGGGGAATTAGCCCTGGCAGCAGCAGCCTCTGGGCCACAGCCAGGCTCTGCTGCAGTGCACTGGTGCTGGACACCCTGGGTGCTGAGCTGAAAGGTTGCTTTTTGGGTATGGTTGGCTGGTTAGATACGGCTGCTTTCAACAGGCATCACTGCTCCTGACAGGGTGCCAGAGCAGGTGGCTGAGCAAAACCATCTGAGAGTCAAAGTCCTGACTGCCTTGGCTGGAGTTAATTCTGATGGATTGGGATTCAGCTGCAGGGAGGACTGGGATCTAAATCAGCTGTGTGTTCCCATATGGTAGTGCCAGGAAAGGATAGTGCCAGTGATGTCTGGGGCTAAAAGAAAAACAAACCACAAAACCCAAGCACCTTTCTACAGGTTAAAACTAGCCCCTGAGGCTTTTTTTAGGTTGTTTCACATGGTCCCAGGTTTTTTTTAGAGTAATAGTGAACAGAAATTGCACTGATGGAATAAGGCAGTGAGTTGTTTAGTGACAGTTTTATTCCCTTTCCAGCACTAAATGGGTATCCAGTTGGGTGAAGTGTAGAGGAGACTGCAGACACAAATTTAAGATGTGTATTTTGGCTATTTTCTACCCACTGTTACTTTTAAAATGGTTATAAACACCTCTCAGCTACTTAGCATCTTCAAGGCCATGGAAGGCAGCTAGATCAATCTGACTAAAGCCCCATAGCTGGCAAAACACATTAATCTGTGTCCTTGTGACAAGGCCTGATCCATCCTGTCCTTCTCCCAGGCAGTGTTGGACACATTTAGCACCATCATGTACTTCTGAGTCACAAAGAACTCACAGGATTACTTCAGCCTCTTTGATAGTCAAAAAATAGCAACTGATGATTTGCCACTGATGTTAATGTGAGACCACTGACAAACCCAGGAGGAAAAACCAACCAGATGGTAGCTTGCTAAGCAGTGTTAAGTAAAGTTCTCCACCACCAAGTCATGAACTTCAAAATAGGGGCAAGTCTTCAATGAATGAGCTGGTAAAGTGTGTGTGTGTGTGTGTGTGTGTGTGTGTGTCCACCCTGGCAACCATGTCTATCCATATGCATAGGGGTTGCTCCTTGGGGTTCCTGGTTCCTTCTACTGTCACCTACCTGCTGAAGGACATGTGTACTGTGAGCTGTGGGGCTGTTGGAATTCATGGCTTATGGCTTTGGTCAGAAAGCTAGAACAAAACACAACCATTGTAGCTTTATAGGCCTCAAAATTAATTGGATTAGTCTGAAAATAGAGGAAAACTGCCAACTGTCCAGAAACTGTCAGCAGGAAAGAGTGGCAGAATTTATTGCCTGGCCTCAACTTGCAGAGGCAGGATTGAGAAGTGGCAATACTTCCATCAGCAGAAGACTAAGCTCTGTGGAGGAACCAATATCAGGTTTCACCTGAACCTGTTTAATTCATCTTTGTGCTCTGATTCTTTTCTCCTTTAGGAAGAAGAGAGGAAACAAAGCACTTTTAGACTGGAAAAACAACCAACCAGAAACAAACCAGGAAAAATGGTACTTGGGTAACTCCTTCCTTCTGCCTCTTTCTTACCTCTTCTATTTTAAACACCTTTCTATTCACTCAGCTCCCCTTGCCATGAAGATCACCTTGACTGCTGCTCTTCCTCCTTGCCATCACTTTCTGTCCATGCTTGGAGGGCTGCTTAGCCTGCCTGGAAGAGAAGTGAACTTCCCCTGTCCCATCACAGCCACTCCACAATCTCTGTGACCACCAGGAGAGGACAGAAAGAATTAGTGAAGATAGAGGTAATGATCAGAAGGTAGGGCAGAAGTTACCCCTGTACCTTCAGGGCCATCTCTAGACATCAGGAATAAGTGGTCCTGTATTCATATATATAGCAGGTAGGAGTGGGGTGGGTTTTGGGGGTGGGTTGGTTTTGGTTTTCTTGGTTTCCATCCCCTCCCTCCCAATTTATGATCCTGAGCAGCATGAGAAGTTGGGCAAGAAGAATTGGTTGGGGAAAGTAAGAAAAACCTTGAGAATATAAATCCTGCTGCTCTGATCCTTTCCTTCTTGCTCTGATGAGCAATGAAACTGCTTAATTTGTGGTAGTTTGTGGTGGTATCATCCTCCAAACCCCAAACTACAGCACTATACCAGCTACTAGGAAGAAAATGAACCCTATCCTAGCCAAACCAGGACAGGCAGGTTCACAAACACAGAGAGCAGCAGCCACAGCTGGTTGGCAGCTGTGCAACTCAGATCTGAGTTGCTCAGTTCAGATTCCTGGGTAATACAGATTTTGGGTTGTTGCTTTCTTTATCATGTCTGTCTGTGTGTGTTTGTAGGGAGTTGTACAATGGATTTCAGCCTCCTCTTCATTGGGAATCTATCCTGCAGTGGAAGGGACCAAGATGTGAATGTCCAAATGGTTTAGTGCAACCCATTTGGGTTGCTCCCAGCTGGCTTCAGTGGCAGCTGCCAAATGTGGTTATGACTCTGGTGAGGTGTTGGCAGGCAGGGAGATGTCACCCTGTGCTTTCTTCCAGCCTACAGTAAGCATGAGATCATCCAGCATCTGAACACATGGGTTCTGAACCAGCCAGCAGCAGGAGCAGAGCAATTTTAATAGTTAATTGTAAAGCTATTGTGGCCTGAGCAGAACAAAACAGAAATAAGAAGGCTTAAAACAAACCCCCAAAAGCCCCAAAAGCAACATAGTGTTATTTGAGAATAAAAGTAGCTGCACTAATACTCCTGATGAGCAAGGACATGGCTTTCTCACAGGGCATCCTGCAGTCCTGGAGGGAAGAAGTGACCTTATTTGCATTTTTCTTCTTGAATTGCTGTCAGGATTTCTGCAGCACAGCAAAGAGAAAAAAAATTCCTCCAGGAGAACATGGAAATATCACAGCACTAACACAATATCCTTTTTTTTCCTCAGCCCTCCCTTGCCCCAGCTACCAGCCACCCAGCACTTAAATCTCTGCTTTGCTTCCATGCCACCCTCACCACTGGGAGAGCAGCTAGCACAGAATGCCTAGGAACTCCACAGGTAAGCTGGTTTAATGTCTCCTCTGTAATTTAAAAGCAGTGAAGTTGCTCCTTCCTCTACTTCCAGAATCATAGAATGATCAGGGTTGGAAAGGACCTTCAAGATCATCAAGTCCTACACTTCTGTAAGCTCTAAACCACCTCCTGAAGTGCTACCTCTAGCTGTGTTTTGAAAACCTCCAGGGATGGTGACTCTACCACTTCCCTGGGCAGCCTGGGCCAATACCTCACCACTTTTTAATGAAGAAATTTTTCCTAATATCTCATCTGAACCTGCCCTGGCACAACTTGAACCCACTCCCCCTAACCCTATTGCTACTCACAGGAAAGTCGAGACCAACACTCGTCTCTCTACAACCTCCTTTTGGGTAGCTGAAGAGAGGGAGAAGGTCTCCCCTCAGCCTCCTCTTCTCCAGGCTAAACAGCCCCAGGTCTCCCAGCCTCTCCTCATCAGGCCTGTTCTTCCTCACATGCTCCTGCTCTTCCTCCCCAGCCCTTGGGAGCAGGGGAGGAAGAAGACGACGACTCTGAAGAAGCAGAAGATGACTCTGCCCACAGCCTACCACGCTGGAGTGCTGCTTTCTAAGGTCAGCATTTTGAATTTGAAGTCTACAGTTTTAGATGCTTCTAGCAGAAACATTTTCAATTCTAATCATGCTCTCTAAATTGCTTAGACTCTTTCCCAGCGTGATGTCCTGCTCCAATTTTATAGTTAGCTAATTAAATTCAGCACACAGGAGCATTCAGCTCCTCAGCATAGGCACAGAGGTAAGGCAGACTGCTGTACAACTTGCTTGACATCTTCTCACCCTTTAATGGCAGCTGATACTGTGAACAAGGATTTTTTTGGGTGGATTTTTGGTTGGGTTTTTTTGTTTGTTCTTCTGGTAGAAATGTGTCATTTCTCTGTTCAGTACAAGCCAGAGTTTCATCAACCCATGGGCTTCACCCTGGGATGGTCATGGATGAGAAATCAGTGACTTCAGGTGCTGCTTTTATACCTCAAAGCATCAGCAGAAATGTATCTGAGGACTGTTTGTAGAACCATGGAACCATTAAGGTTGGAAAAGACCTCTAAGATCACCAAGTCCAACTGTTAACCTAACACTGCTCAGTCACCACTAAACCATGTCTTGAAGAGCCACATCTACACATTTTTTTTTTCAACCCCCTCCAGGGATGGTGACTCCACCACTGCCCCAGGCAGCCTGGACTAATGCTTAACCACTCTTTCAGGGAAGAAAAATGTTCCTAATATCAAACCTAAACTTCTAAAGCCCATTTCCTCTTGTCTACTTGGGAGAAGAGACCAATCCCACTTCACTACAAACTCCTTTCAGGAAGCTGTAGAGAGTGAGAAGGTCTCTCCTGAGCCTCCTCTTCTCCAGGCTAACCAACTCCAGTTCCCCCAGCTGTTCCTCACAAGAATTGTGCTCTAGACCCTTCATCAGCTTTGTTGCCCTTCTTTGGACATGCTCCAGCACCTCAATGTCCTTCTTGTAGTCAGAAGGTGGTGCTGAAACCCAGGACTTACATAAAAATAAACATACTATCTCTCCCTCTCTATAAACATATATATATATATATATGAAACATATTGATATACATATATAAAGTTGCTTCATAGGAAAAAATATATAAAGCCTACATTTACATACATACCTAAACTTGCTTCACAGGAAAAGAGACACACACTGGCTTTGTCCAAGGAAAGACTGGCAGATGCTGAAGGTAATGTATAATATAACCTTTATTCTTTTTCCTCTAAACTCTTGGAAACTTACATAACAATCGTGCTTTTAATTATGACACCATTTATAGACATTTAAAATGCATCTTAATTTATAAATATTTTACATTTGGTCCATAGAACAGGTTGCAATTTACTAAATAATACTGTACTCTCTTAAACAGGCTCTGTATATAGTTTTGAATAGGTATATATTACATATATATTTTTATATAGAGATAAGATTTGCTTGGTGTTCAGATATTTCCTTATTGCAAAAAAAAAAGCATCTATGATCATACAAGAATCTTTTTTTTTTTGTCTGTTTGTTTGTATTTTCAGGGCAAGTACTACAAAAGAAAAAAGAAAGGTAACAGCTATTCACAGTTGACACACAGTAGTTCTACGACACTAGCTTGTGCTATGTGGTACGTTTGTACAGCTTTTTGCTAACGAGCTGCTCTGTCAAAACACCTGTCATAATTGTTTACAATCAAACATTAAATACTGCAGTTTTCTTAGAACAACATGGGACTGGATTACATTAAACAAGGAAGTTGGAGGAGTTGGTTTTTTTAGCCTTAGCCTAATGAAATTCACGAGTAGAATGCGTAGGCGTGGTGGGGAATGGTGGTGGAGGATGGACAGGTTTCCTCTAGATCCCAAAGACTTACAGGACTTTTGCATTTCAGCTAGAGCTGGTTAGGATGTAGCTTAGATCTCATTGTATTTTACAGCTGATCTATGGATGAAAGGGTTTAGAATCTACCAAATGTACTGGGAGCTTTTAGGATGTAGCTTGAAGTACACGTGGAGTATATATAGAGATTATTTCTACAATAATGTGCTTGACATTCTGAGAATAATACCTTATTGCAAGAACATGTTTGTCACCTTCAGACAAAGAAGAAAAAAAAACAACAGAAAAACCCCAACATTCACAGTTAACATGGTTTTTGTTTTTCTTTTTTCCACGTAGAAGTTCTACATAAATTGTGCTATCTAACATTGTACGTTGCACAGAAGATTTGCTGGAGAGCATGGTTCATTGCACAGTTCTGTCACAGTCATTTACAATCAAACATCAACCTCCTGCATTTTTTCTCCCCTCCTCCTTTGTGTCTGTCATATAGCTGCCAAATGAGAAATGCCATCACAGGGCTGATCACTGCATTTCCCACCCAGGGGAAAAAAAAAAAACAAACCACCCCATCAGCTGAAGGAGTTTGCTGGCTCTGTGGTAAATGCAGACCGAGCCCAGAGTGGAGTTTCTTGTCTTATTAAAATAGTTTTCCCTCCTGCCTTCATCACCATAAATCATATGGAAATAAAAATAGAACTGGTTTCAAAGTGCTAACTTTTTGTCAGTTGCTTATTAGAAAGTGTTAAAAGGCCTTGGATAGGCTAAAAAGAACAGTTGTCAATTAAAGCCTAAATTAGAACTACAAGGAGAAGCTTCCATCTTTAAGCCATTTGTTTTGGTTTCTATTATGGTGGCAAGGAAATAATAATAGAATAATAGAAGCTCAAGTAGTCTAAGCTTGAATTGCAAATACTTTGTATTTATTTTACTCCTGGGAATGTTTAAAAGCTCTTGGATCTTACTTCTCATTTGGCTAAAAAAAGATAGAAGCTGTATTTTTGCCTCTGAGCTTCGTGTTGTATTGATTCACAAAGATGTGTACCTTCTGTAAGAAATAGAATCTAAATCTTTAGAAAGAAATTGATGATCCTTATTGGAAAGTTATCCCAAAAGGCCAAGTAGTGAGAGTGCTTACAGCCATACTAGGCTTTATTGCCACAAGCAGCCATGAAGTTATAGCTTAATTTGCACGAGGAATGTTTCTCAAGGCTGTGTCTGCTGTTATGTGAAGGGAGGCTCTTCCCCTTCAAATGGCCTCCACTGCAACCAAAGTTAAGGGCAGATTTTTTTTTCCCACTGGAAATCACTTTTTTTTTTTAATACAAAAGACTTTTATTTTTGTACAAAACAATTCCAAACTTGATTGATTTTTTTTGTTTGTTTGTTTGAACTCCTGCAAAGTCAGAAATAACAGTCTTGGGATTCAGCGGTAAGAAAAGATTGGTTAAACTACTAAAAATCAGCAGCACAAAACTTCAAATAGTGGTGCTAAAAGGTAGCTTAAAAAGGTCTTGGCACAGCAATTTACAAATTCCAAGATATGCAACTAGTGTTGTGAAAGGATAGAAACATTAACAGTCTGTGGATTGCCAGAGGACACAAAACACTGTCAACATCTGAGCTCGTGCAACGGTTGGCTCATACCCATGGCGATTCCCTTCGAGTGGAGATGACCTTTTTTTATCTCTTTATTTTTCTTTTTTTTTACCTTTTTTTTATTCTTTCTTTTTTTTTTTTTTTTGCCACTAGAGGTAGGTAATTTATATTCTCAGACATAAATTTGTGGTCATATTCAACCGTATTTTTTGTGTGTGTGTGTGTGTGTGTGTATGTGTTGGTAGTTTGTGTGTGTAGTGTTGGCAGGTTTAGAATGCAGAAGTTTAGATGTAGGCTTCTTTGTTTGCAGAGTTGCTCTGCTGGGCTTGGTCTGGCCCATTTTCAGGATGAGAGATGTCTTCACTTGGTTGAATCATCACTTGGATGCGCTGTTTAAAGAACAACAATAAATGTCAGGCAGGCAAAAAGCTGTCTTTAAGCTTTATTTCTTTTTCTTTAAAGGCAATCCTAACACTTCTGTGTGGGCATAAAAGCTAAACTAGAAAATGCTGTTCCATCCCAAGGGACCAAAGAGGCAGTAAGTCACTCAAACCAGCTTTAGTTGTGTTCTGAACATGACAGTAGGTGTTGAAAGACCGTGTGTGAACCGGTAGATGCCACCAGGTGTTAAGAGCTGAGGATGCCCAGGGAAAAGAAATGGGTGCAGACCCTGCTGTGGAGCCCACAGGCCAAGGAGAGAGGACTCAACACCAGAGTTCAGATGTGATGTTGAACTCTCTAGGGAGCAGAAGGGACTAGATAGGATTAGCTTCAGCTTCTGGGAGTTCCTACCTTCAAGAGTCCAAGAGGTAGAGTAGACTTGTATTTAAGATTGTTTCATTTCTACTCTGTCTTCCCTAGCCCTTTTGTGTTCCCCGCTCACGATGCTTCTCTGCCCAGCTCACGCTTGTATTAGGGAAGAGAGCCCAGTTTTGCTCATCAGAACCTGAGTGGTGTAGGCTCCTCCTCTTATCTATAGATCACTTGTCAGTACTTTCAAAAATGAGGTCTTAATCCACAGCAAGACCAAGATGAGGAAGTTTTTCTCTGGTCTTAGACAACTCTGCCCAGGAAGCAGCCTTATTTTAGAGCAACAATTCTCCATTTGCATGTAAATGTTTCCATTCAAAATGTAGGAGCTAAGAACAAACAGGGGACCAAAAAAAAGAAACAATCCCCAAAACCAGACTATTTTTTTTTCTAGCTTTCTTTGAAGCATCACTGAGTCTCTTCAAATTTGCTGAAGACAAATATTTGGATCAAGATCTGAGCAATTCATGAGGCATTACTCGTCAATTCTGCTTAAGATCATCTGTCCCTTTCCAATGATGGCTCTGTCAGCTGATGTTAGAATATTCCAGAAACTCTGACAAATTCATTGTGACACTCTTTGGTTCCCACCATCAGGGAGGACAGAGATGCAATGTTTCAGTCCTTTTGCTGAAGATCATGTCTCTTAGGCACAGAATGAGATTATTGGCTGGAGAGGGAAAACTGAGGCTGCATCCAGATTAAAGTATGGCAATTGTACAGGATTGCTAAATGGTGTCCAGGTCAAGAACCTTATTAACAGTTCACACTTCAAGGACCTTAAAATGGATTTGAGCCACACCCTTCCTCTGTCAGATGGGAAGTGTCATCTCCTTTTAACAAATGGAATAAGGAGGAAGGGAGAGGATAAGAGCCAGTGCAATGAGAAAAGGCCTCCAGTGTTCTTCATGATGTAATTGTTCATAGAAATCCTTTAAGTAAAGTCTGAAGGGAAGTGTAGCATGAGCATAAAGCATGCTCTCAAGATACTACTTCTCTCAGCTGCAGGAGAACAAGGCAGCTGTTGTTACACAGAAGAGGGCTAGTGCAGAGCAGGAGCTCAAATCTCAGAATCCCAGCATGCTGTGGGTTGGAAGAGACCTCTGGGGATCATCCTGTCCAACCACCCTGCCTTTGGAATCTCTCCAGAGAAGGAGACTCCACAACCTCCTTGGGGCAGCCTAGGCCAGGGCTCTGGCACCCTCACAGCAAAGTTCCTCCTCCTGTTCAGGTGGAACCTCCTGGGCTCCAGTTTGTGTCTGTTGTCCCTTGGCCTGTCTCTGGGCACCACTGAGCAAAGTCTGGCCCCAGCCTTTAGCCATTGTTCAGCACTGAGCAGATGCCCTCTTGAAAGTCTTTGATCACATCCTAGGGAGATGCTCAATAGGGTCACTGTAAGCAGGCTCATGGGAACCAAGAGAGTCCTAAAAGTTGGATACCAGTTCCTTAGAGCATCACCCACCTTGACACAAGACAGTATGTCCTGCATTAATAAGGACAAATTCACATGCTTTGTAAACAGCTGCTTTGTCTTCTGGGTGGAAGGAACTGGGATGCAATGTGTCTGGAACTGTCAAAGCCCAGAGGGAAGGATCATGTTTAATGAGGTGAATTTTGTTTAGCAACAGATGGTACAGGCACTGTCTTGTCTTCTGCCTGTTTGGTACTTGCTTTTTTGTTTGGTTGGTTGTTGTTTGGGGATTTTTTTTTGGTGGTTTGGTTTGGTTTGGTTTGGTTTTTCAGCTCAGTGCAAAATAACTGAGCTAAACAAGTGAGGCCACAGGTCAAACATGGGAGAAAAATAACTGCCCAGCAAGCTGTTCTCAGTATGCATAGAACTTGCAGGAAGAAGTCAGGAAAAAGACAAAAAGGAGAGACTTACCTGTTTTAAAGAGCCTTTCAGGGTTAGAAACATATATGCCATGTAGCCTGGTATCAGCACCATAGAAGACAAAGCCATGAACCAGCCAACTCCTTGGCCCCATTTGGGGAAAACATAACTTCCCATCGTGAGTGGAGTCATCTGGATAGCACTGAAGAGAAATACTCCCTGCAAAATACAAGGGGAAGGAAGATTTGGATGAGAGTTCCAGAATGTTCTGTGTCTAGGAGTTTTTTGTGGATTGATGTGGACGTGGAGGCAAGGAGAAAAGGGTTCCTTTGGTTCCTGGTGATGGCTGCTGGGCACTGCCTTGTAGATAGACCCCAGAATCCCATGAGAGAAGAACATCAGTTTACAACCCTGATCTGTTACCAGAATAGTGCCTGTGAAGGAATATTCAGATTACAAAATTGGGCCTTTTTGTCTATAGGGAGAATTTAGACTTTAGCCAAATTGCTGAATTTTATCTAGGAACACCACAAGAAATGGGCAATTTATCTCTCCTTCCAGTTTTCTATCTCTGCCAGTCACCCTCTTGACTAGTTACCATTTCCAGAGGACTACCTCAACTCTTGGAATCGTGCAAGGCTTGCACAGGCTTTCCTCAAATCACACTGGGTTTTTGCTTATTGCCTTCAAGGGGATTGCTCAAATCCTTTAAAAAAAGCAAAAGGCATGAGGTCAGAATGAATATGAACCTGTAGGTGTGGAAATGACAATGCTGTAGGACATAGGCCACCTCATTTACATCCTTTGAATCATAGAATAAAAGTTTGTTCCTTACTGCCACAATGATAGGAGTGAAAAAGGACCAGCAGAGTTTCCACCAGATGCAGGGTCTGTATCCCACCATCTCTTGGATGTTGTCATAAAATCTATTGACACCTAAATGCAGAAATGAGAAAGAGCACAGAAATAGATCAGAGAATTGATTCCATTTAAAGCTCAGTGGTTTTGAGACGTTCTCCTAAAGGAGGAGGTATATTTGGAACCAGGCCCCAACCTAACATTTCACCTAGCTGAATGGGAAGGAAATGTGCAAACTCAGAAGCACCAAGAATCATTTCTTTCCTTTCCCCTCGTTCTTCCACATCATAATTAATTAATTAGCAACCAGCAAACTTATTCCCATGAAAAGGCTGAGAAAGTCTGTACATCTGAAGGTCAGATGAAGCAAATGCCCTCGGTTAATTTCGGCTCTAACTCTTATTAGAAGGAGAGATTTAGAATGATACTTTACAAATTGAATTAAAAACCAAATAATAAAGCCATCCTAGCATTAACCAGCTTCCCTCTGTGTGGATATATGCACACCATATGCACACAGAACAGCAGATGAAAACCAGAGGAGCCCTTCTGCTGTTGCTGTTACCTACCAGCACTCCATCATCTTCTAAAAGCTATATCCATCATATCATGTATAACTTTGATTCTTCAGTATTTAGCTGCTGTATCTTTCCACTGGCATTTGCTGGATTCATCTGCAGTATCTTTCTCTCCTTTAAAATGCTGTTCCACCTTCTCAAGCCCATTAAAAGACTGTAAAAGACTCCCATTATCTAGCCCTGAATCAGTTGTGTAATCTAAGCTGAAGTGCCTCAGTAATCATGGGAGCAGGTCCTTGGACTAGCTGTCACAGAACTGAGGTCAAATGTACAAATGCTCTGGCAAGAACATGATACATATTCATCAGTCTTTACACCCAGAGCTTGCCATTCCAGAGTGCTGGAGATGTTTTAGGGGCAAGACACAACTGGCCAAGGAGCCTGGCACTCACTGCAAGATCCTAGAGTGACAGAATCATTTCTGGAAACAAAATACTATGAAGTCCAAAACATGTAAGTCACTATGTTGAGAACAGCAGTACCTAACAGCTCTGAAGATCCAGGCTTTCCAAGGAAGGGGGATGGGAAGAAAGAGAGAGAAGTCACCTATTTAGCATTCATGAAACACTCAGCATCTAAAGACTTCCAGGCTCACACATGGAGTATTCTAAAGAGGCAGAAGTATCTGCCACAAGCCAAATTTAGACCTCAGTGGAATTAGCTGCATATTAAACAAAGGCCAATCTCAATTCCACCCTCAATAGGTGCCCACCCAAAAGAACAAATCTGTAGGTGAAGTATCCTTATTAATGTGCAAATAAAACTCACAGGAAAAAACACAACACCAAACCAAACCCCAACAACAACTTGTTTACCATAGCACCAGGATATCGAGATGCACTCAAAGAATACAAGGAACAAAAGACTCATTCCACTGGCAGAGTAGTAGTCAAAAAGCTTAAAGACATAGATTCCACCCTAAAACACAGAAGAAGGAAGTGTTAAGATAACCAGCAAGGACTCCAGTTTCAAGGTAGATTACAATGCAAGCTACAAACTACCAGTGGGGAATAGGTTAGGGACATAGGAATGTAAATGAAGTTAGCAGCTGAAAGTCTTAAGGTGACAAAAAAGAGATTTACTGCTAGAATTCCATCAACTGGTTTCATTTCACTCCTTTTTGTCCAATAATCCAATCATTTCCCTCAATGGAGAACATCCCTAGCTACAAGTTCTTGGACTATAAGCCAGACCACAGAGATGGACATTTTCTTGTCACCCAAAGAACAAAGCAGGACAAACTACTACAGGCATTCTACATATGTCAGTTCATGTCTACTGCCTGGTGGTAGATCCTTGCCTCTTCAATGATTCCTGGTTGGAGTAGGGGAAGGGAGAAATAAGAGAGAAGATCCCATTCTTCCACAGAACATACCTGAGTAATATTGGAGAGCCCTATCAGGTAGGAGACAATGCATACAACAGCGATGAAGAGCTCCCTTCGATTGCGGAGCAGCTTGGGGAATTCATCCACCAAAGCTGTAATGAATCCTTCCACAGTGCAGAACTGCAAGGCAAGGCAGAAATAAACCCCAGTGCAATGCACTACAGCAGCAGGATTACATGGAGGGGGAGGACTTTTCAACAGTACTCCTCACTGGCCTAAGGCTGCAGCCGTTAAAGGAGAAATGAAAATTCACTTGACTGGAGTGGAAGCAGTGCTTCTGAATATCCTTGCCTTTGTCTACAAAGATCTGTGCAAAAAGAATTCCAGCTAGGCTAAAAAAACCACTTAAAAATTCCAAACTACAAACTATAGCATGCACTTGGTGAGCATCAAGTGCTCCTGCCTGTGATAGGAGGTGATGCACCTAGACTTGAAGGCTTCGACCCCTAAATCCTTCAGAATCTTACACTTCTCATGTCTATGACTTACATGAAAGCCAAGAGACAGAAAAGATCCAGTCAGATTAGTGAAGGTTAAAGACAGAAGATTGATTCTCATATCCAATAAATCAAATCTTCATTTTTAGGTAGTTTTTAAAAGAGTTTTGCTGAGGATGTGCTCCTCCAAATGGAAGCATGGCCACACTTCAGGGTTTTTTCCATGTAGAATCACAGAATCCTAGAATTGTCAGAGTTGGAAGGGACTTTAAAGATCATCTAGTTCCAACCCCCACCCCTGCCTGGCAGGGACACCTTCCACTAGACTAGGTTGCCCAGAGCCCCATCCAGCCTGGCCTTAAAGTTATATATTCAAAAGAAGTGTTATCATTGTGATGGCTGCAATAATGAGAAATGGAAGGTCTGGAAAGTTTTATTATTTTCCAGCAGTGTTATCAGAATTTAACCAATAGTTAGAGCTCCTATAAATTATAGCCTATGAAATATTCCACTGACAGACAGAAAATGAAGCAGGCATGACAGCCTGTAGACATCTATTCTTTGTAATACTATTAGCCTGCCTTCTTCAGCTGTTAGTTGCCAGGAGACAAGTTCTTTCAAGAATATTTTTGACCCAATTAATTTCACAGCAGCTTCCCCCCAGCTTGAGCAATAGGTTTTAATGTCAAGCCTGAAGCATACTGAGAAACAAAGAAATAAAACCCATATATTTTCAACTCCCTTTCATGTTGTGGGATAAAATGCCTTCTTGGTCTTTCTGTCTTTTGGTTCACAGGCTGAAGTCAACTTGGATTTACAGAAAAAGATGGATTTTCTCTCCTGAAAGACTAGTCCAGTATCAAGCCAGTAATTCTCACATTCCTTGAGGTGCTATGAAGACTCTGCTAATAACTGCAAGGTGCTGGCTTGACAACTGCAACTGCCTGCAAGCAGATGAAGACATCTGCCTGTGACTGGTCACCTACAAATGACCAAAACCAGAAAGAACTTCAGGGCAAAGTCCTCAAAGTATGATTTGCAAAATGAGACAGGTGAGTTCTACAGAGCATAACTTAAAATTGTCATCTGTGTTAAAATTATTACTGATTAATGAAGGCTTTTGTTGAACACAGCCCTTTCTAGCCTATAAAGTGCTTTTTTGTCCATTGGGCAAAACCCCCCATTTTTTAAATGATTGCATGACATAATTACTGCATTAGAGAGTAGCTTTGGAGAATTTGTTTGGATGTGCAAATCCTCTAGGTTGTTCCCTCTCACCCTTTCCAGCTGCCAGCTACCATCTGTAACTCTTAGCTAGGGCCTGAACCAAGGAAACCTTGACCCTGATAATAGAAGATGCTGAGATGCAGAATGTCCTCAGCAAGGAGCCTGCTGCCTCCTGAATTTGTTCCTGGCATTCATATGCTGCACTCAAATGTGTGCTGCCCTCTTTTTGCTCCATGTGGCAAGTTCTGAAGTTGCCTTTCAGAAATATTGGTGCCACCTGAAGCTTGTGAAGCATATGCCATTGTTTTCTACCTCAATGAACATGGCAAAGCTGGTTGGAACATTGGGATTGAATGGTTAAGGTTTCAAAGAAAGTTCTTTTTGGCTGCAGGATAAATTTTCTGCACATTTTTTTAGGTGCTTCCAACAGCTCATAAAGAAAGCAAAAGTCTCTCAGTATCATTTTTGTTACTGTCCCAGGCTCCTTGAACCTCTTGAGTCTTTCCTCTCCTTAGGAACTCCTATTATTTATCCAATCACTCCAGAAACCATCCTGCACCACTAACAGCTGCCAGGGCAGAATGCCCAGAGAAGCCAACCTCTTACTGTACAGCTGCAGACAATTCATCATCATCATTCATTTTTACACTAATTTTACCTGGCTGTCAATTCCAAGCATAAGCAACATGGAGAAGAACAGTATTGCCCACAAAGGAGAAATGGGTAACTGTGTCACTGCTTCTGGATAAGCTAGAAATGCCAGTCCAGGGCCTGGGAGGAGAAACAGGAGAGAAAATGTCAGTGTGATGGATGGGGTGTTGGGATTATTCATCTTGTCAATGCATAGGTTGTAGCTTTTCTTTGAATGACTCAGGAGCTGAGCAGGGATTTCAGCTTCATCAGTGGTCACTGACCAAGAAGTCAGTGCATATATCTTGCTTTTAGAATGAACCAACCAAAAGAAAACAACCCCCCCCCAAACCCCTACACCAACCAACCAGGCAAAATACTAGATACAGTTCAGAAGCTGCTCCTGGGAGACACCTTTGAATAGCAAAGACAGGGAATGTTATCCTTGGCTGGGATTCCATCTTCAGAGACTGATCAGCTTTCTCTCTCCCCTCAAGCAGCTGTTGACAGCTGTAATCATCTGCTTTACACCAGATAGTTCAGAAGAGAAACAGCTCAGCAATGGAGAAGACACTTGCCAGCATTTACAGTATTCCCCTTTGCTAGGCCATTTAATTAAGTGTCTTAAATAAACTGCAGAGCTGTGAAGAGGCAAACCTTTTCATTTGTGTTCCTCCTAACTGCTGATGGGGAGCATAGTGTGGGAAGGAGAACAGATCTTTTTGTTGTCACAGCACAGCTGGGAGCCAGCTGATGTCAGGTTGTGAGGGAAACCTGCAGCAATCTAACTAATCAATCACAGAATTAAAATGAGTGTGTCTCACTAAAGCAGGGGCATCTTGATTTGTCATATGTCACTAAAAGGAAGCAACTGTGACAACTGGCTGGACATACAGAGCTTTCAAACCAGTGGAGCAAGGATTGGCACACCTGGACTGCCAAAGTAAATGCCATGCAGACTTTGAAACTCTTATTTGCTAGCAAGAGCAGATATGACTGCAATGACTTCCAAGTGGCAGCCAGAAAAGCAAAATAAACTGGAGATGTCTGTGTTCTTAAGATTTACTGCTACACATTCCATGGAAGTGCAGCTGCAGCTCTTAATAGAATTGTTTGTTTCCCAAAGCTTTCTACAAGAGAGCAAAGCAACATGTCTTATGGTGCTAAAAGAAAGGATCAGTTTCTGAGCTTGATAGGAGTAATAAAAGCCTTAATGAAAAGGTCAAAATTCCAAATATCCTTTGCATCTAGTGGCCACAGGATGCAGAGGCCACATGCATCTTCCAGCAGTCACTGATCTTAGGAACCTTCAAATGTATTCAGGAGCTTAATAGGATATAAAAACAGTGTTCTCTTTGCAGGTGTAGTCTTTACACCATTATACCTGTATCAAATCCACACATCAAAGAGTTTATTTCATGCACCACTGGCATTCCAGAGCAGTTTTTGGCAACAGTGTATTGCATTATTCTTCTTTTCCTGATTTCTTTGTATGTGTAGTTTCCTGATGATTCCTTTTAGGGCTTAAATTCTCTACTTTACTAACTAAGGAAATATTTCATCCAGGGGATATGTTTGCTAGTATAGTAAGATGTATTTTGTCAACCAGTGACTTCCAACCAAGCTTTCAGTGCTCAGATCCCTCCCTGTGGCCAGAACTGCTAAATGAGTATCTGGTACACCAGCTGGGTCAGGGCAACCATCTGCTCTACTACTTGAAGCTTTTTCAGCTGGAAGAAAGATAAGGATGTGCAGAGAACAGCAGAATAGTTCCATGGACCTCTTACTGCCCTAAGTGAAATGGCTTTGCTAATGCAGGGTCTCCTAAAATTGGCTGACAGCTGTAGGTCTGAACAGGTGAGAAATGGATCTGACTCAAAGGGCTTAGCCTTAAGAAACAGCCCAAGGAATTTAAACACCCAACTGGTTTTGAGACTACAGGCTCCAAAACATCATGCCAATCATTCCTCCTTCCTCTTCACTTCCAAGAACTTCTGTAGCAAGAGGCTCATAATCTGATGCCACAGCTAAGCACTGAAGCAGCAAACTGTGCTGCCACCTCTTGTAAACCCATTCCCTGTAAGCAGTAGTCATTAACATTCCTTGTGTCAGCCCCAGAGGAGGCTCTGGCTGACCACTCTCCCCAGCAAAGGTTTGAGAACACTAGGCAGGCAGGCTGCTGGACATGAAATGATCTTGCTGGTGCTGCCTGAAGAGGTTTGAACCAATGCTCTCCCTTCTGCAATCAGTAAGGGTGAGTGAAATGACAGGGTGCTGAGGGACGCTCGGAGGGAGGGACTTGGAACCATCACATGAAGCAGTTGGCTATGACCTACAAACAAAGAAATCACTGATGCCACTCAACAGCTGAGAGAAAAATAGACTGGATACCTGATGCTGCAACATCTGCAATAGGCCTCTTTGTGACATTAGCCATGAATCCAACAATGGAGAAGATGACAAAGCCAGCAAACATGCTCGTGCATGAGTTTATGCAGCACACTATGATGGAGTCCCTGAAATAAAGGTAAGGGGCTTTAAGGAGTAGGTAAAGCAATGCTTATGGTCATCACTGTGTTACCCTTGTTTTCTCTGAGAGGATATCATTATCTAGGACTCCCCAGTTTGGGTTCCATTTCACACTGAACAAGTCATACTGTCTCTCCCATTAGTGCAAATGAGTTATACACACAGTCACAGAATTATTAAGGCTGGAAGAGACCTCTAAGATCATCAACCTGTGCCACTAAACCATGTCCCCAAGTGCCACATCTAGATGTTTTTTGAACCTCTCCAGGGATGGTGACTCCACCACTGCCCTGGGCAGCCTGGGCCGATGCTTAACCACTCTTTCAGGGAAGAAATTTTTCCTACTAGCAATTTAAACCTCCCCTGGTGCAACTTGAGGCCATTTCCTCTTGTCCTATCACTGGTAAGCCAGGATCTCATTCCTAGATGGATCTAACATTTAACATTCAGATCTGAGACTACAGTGATACAGAGAGAGACAGAATGCAGAATTATCCAGAATCCCAGAATTATGAAGGTTGGAAGAGACCTCTCAGCTCATCAAGTCCAACCATGAACCTATCACCATCATCTAAACCCATGGAGACAGGAAAGTGCCATTGTAACATGTGCAGTCATCTGCTTACCTGTAAACATTATTGTGGAAAGGGTTGTAACTTCCAAGGGCAATCAGTGAACCAAGACCCAAACCATAGGAGAAGAAAATCTGTGTGGCAGCATCCAGCCAAACCTGATTGCAGGAAATAATGTTTTTAAAAATCTGTTTCTGCACTTGAGGAGCAGGTCATAGGTCTGAAAGGTGAACAGTTAGCAGTGAAACTTCTGTTTACAAGGATGGAATATTTACCTCAGAGTCTGAAAGCTTACTGAAGTTGGGAGTTATATAGAATAAAATGCCTTCTTTTGCTCCAGGTAGTGTTACACCACGGAAGAACAAGATAAGCAGCATAACATAGGGGTAAGTAGCAGAGAAATATACCACCTGATGTGAAAAAACAAGACATTGTAAGTGTGGAAGGAAGAATGATCTGTGCTTGTTAACACTTCAGCAAGTATTTGCTCCCTAGAAACACTCTAGCAGCAACTGAGCTTGACTTTGAAAACTCAAGCATGTAGCAGTGGAAAGGGGAGGGCCCACTGGAGGATCCCCTGGGACCATGTCTACAAGGCAGGTGGCTGTGGCTGATTTTCCTGGAGGAATTAGGATCCTGAATCCTGAGTGGATTAGGATATTTATTCTTGCAGGAGGGGCTCACACTTTGCATTACTTTGCAAGAGGAGCTCCCAAAAGCACAAGGTTCAGGACACCAGTACTCTACTTGTAGAGCAGAATCTGTTGTTTTATTTCTCCACCTCTCAGTTGCTCCTGTATTTTTCACACTCCCTCCTCATCTGTGTTATGATCTATATATATAATCATCTTATTTTCTTGCCTTTTCAAAAGCCCTATAAATCAGACTCTAGGAACTCAGACTCCAAGGAAAGAGAACCAGCCCTCTTTTTGCCACCTTCTTCACAGATAGGACACCTAAAATGGTTTGGTCTCAGCTCAACTAGGCCACATTCAACATGCAGCTTGAAGGGGGCCACAGTCACAACCACCTCATCAAAAGTTAACCACTGATACTATTAGTGTGAAAAAAAAAATCCTAGTGCTGCAGCAGACCTGAGCTCTTATAACCCAGTTCAGTTCTTATAACCCACTTCAGTTTCCACTGAGCCTTGTGGTGGTGGCTTTTCATTTCCCTGTGACTTTCTCCTGCCATTTTGGGAAAAGGGGAAGATACCTGCTAATACCAGGTGCTGTTGCCCTTTCTTTCCTGCAGAAAGGTCTGTCAGTAAGATAATTTCCTTTAATTCATCAGTAAATGATATTTTGCACTCTGAAACCAGCCAGACTCCAAGAAGCACAGCATGTGAGCATGCCTGTGACAGGAATCACCTACAGCTCTTGTCTGGAGGGAGCAGCTCTTACAAGCCATGCAACTTCAACTCTATTCCATAGAAGAGCTACTCCACTTACATCTTAAAGCCAGCAAGAGCTGTGCAATCAATGCATGCTTCTCACTGAAGCCAAAACACCACATCCTCAGCTGATTGCTATCCAAACTAGCTAGAATATTCACCCCAGGAACAAGCAGATCTATTTTTAGGCCGTTTTATACCTGGCAAAGCCAAGAAGTCTGTAAGTGAACATCCCATCTAAGAGTGGTGTCAGACCTAGCTACAGAGGAGCCAGCTCCTTCCACAAACATGGTGCTGCATCAATTCAAGAGCAACAGAAATGAAACACTTCAGAGAGCACAACTGTCCCCAGGGCCTCTTACCTCCAAGAACATTTTCAGAATGTTTGGGTAAAAATAGGCATTTTTTTGTTTGTTTTTAATTGAAAGGTATTTACAGTACTTTTTTAATCTTACCTTTCCAGTCCAGCCTACCCCCTTCCAGATACAAAAATACACCAGAATCCAGGCAATTGCTAGAGTAATTGCTAGTGGCCATCGGATTTGCCCTGGTTTTTCCAACCCATCAGTCATCTGGTGCATGTTGCGCCTAGGAGAAGCCAACAGAAGGGTTTCTTGGACAACTACTTGAGAAGAGAGCATATGTATGATGGTAACAAGCTGCTCCTTGCCTGTGCAGAGGACTGATACAGAGAAAGAACAGAAAAAATGATCAGCTTACTCCCAGAATTCCACCACAGCACTTGTCATGTTGCTGGTGTTGGCTAAGGTGTAATTGGAGAAGCAGCGGTCAGTGTTCCATGGGTTCTCACAGTGCTTCCAAGGAAGAGTCTAGAGAAGAAAGAGGGAGAGAGAAAAAAAAAACCACCTCAAAAGTCAAACCCTTTTGAAGTAAGCATCATCTCAGGTGTCTCTTTACTGGAAATGACACTACTACACTGAGTTCTGCAGTGCACTGATCTCCCTGGGGTGCACATCTGCCAGAGAAGTTATTTGATTTCATATCCCAGGTGGGAATTGGATGTGAAAATATTTCTTCCTCTCTTTAATAGATCAGGCCAAATGCAGTGGAGTCTGAGAAGCCTCTCAGAATGTGAGAGTATTCTGAGGGCACTAGGAACAAGGGTAGCAGAAAGGACCTCTTGGAGGTCCTGTGACCTCTTGTTGCACTGGAGGTGATAAGGGTGTGATGGTTATCAATTCTCCTCTCAGATCAGGGGACAGTTAGAAAAACATAAACTTTCTGTTTTCTCCATGTGTCCATTACACTAAGTTATCTTTCAGAAGTTCTGAGAAGGAGAACCTGTTTCCACATGATGTCCATTAGAATGAATCTCACTCAGATACTCTTCTGATGACCAATCTTGGAAACTCCTCTCACAGAAAATCTTCTATCAGGGTACTGCAGGTTTTAAACACAAGGCTAAGAGGCTTCAAGGGAATTAGAACTCAATATTCATCTAATATGGAGCAGTGCACCACTTCCAGCCTATGAGTGACCTTTCACATCCCTAACAAATCTGAGAATAACAAAAAAAGAAATAATCATATCACTCCCAGACAGTATTTAATGCAAATTTGGTCAAGGGAGACTTCTTGAAAGCTGAGAACAATCAAGCATGAACAGCATTTTTTAGAAGAGACAACAATTGAACAATAATGCCTTAATCATTGGACTTATGTAAGAATGCTTCCTCAGATGGCCAAAACCCCCAAATCAGACAAGACCTACTCAGCTGATGAGTCACCCTTGAGGGGGAAAAAAAAAAAAAAGGCAGCTAAAAATAAAGCTAAAAGGAAAGAAAACAAACTGAAAATAACAACAAAACCCATGGATGTTCAGAGCTAACCAAACCACAGACTTTCTGTTCCATGGAGAGGTCTTTAACAGACCCCCTCCACCAGCAACCCCCAGACCTTCCACTCCACGGAGAGGTCTTTAATAAGCCTCTCCACCATCAACCCAGATTGCAATGATATTATTTCCCATGTGTGGCTGCTATTGAAGAGCAAAACCCAACCATTAGTCCTCCACTGGAATTTTTCTCAGGGGGATGACCTGCCTGTAGGCACAAAGGGGTTCTAGGACTCTTGGTAGTATTGCCAGGACAAGGAGTTCCAAGCTTGAACATGACCTACAGCTGCCTGGTAGGTGAGCAGAGAAACAAGCAGGCATGCTTGTGATTAAAGGGCAGAGACAGATAATGACTGAGACTTAGAGGGTAGAGGTGAAAAAGCTGTGGCTGTCATGATTAAGATGAGGAAATTGAAAGAAATCAGGAAGAAAGAGAAGCCTGTGGCCCCAGAATAACCTGTTCTGTTTCTACACTGGCATTCCTGGAATGGAATATTTTCCTCCCTGTTTTCTATTCTACATTTCTTATGGAGGGGGGGAAAAAAACCCCAAACAATAATAAAACTAAAAAAAAGGGAAAATTAGTTTGTAAAATAGTTTTCCTTTAGTAAGAAATACCTTATCCTACTGATTTCTATGCATTATGTGTTAACCTCCCACCTTTACAGGGAGCTATTAATCAGCAGTCTGCATATCACTCTGCTTTACATTCAACAAACACATCCCTCTCCCATACACACACACACTCACACACACACACTTACAGTGGTAAAGGAATTATACAGGTAGTAGATGGCCCAGGAAATAATCACAATGTAGTAAATATTTAGCCAAAAGGAAAGGACTGCAGCAGCTAGTCCCACACCTGTAAAGAAAGCAAAAAAGAAACAAAAGAAGATAACTTCTAGCAGTGTTTGTACAAGTGGCAGTTGAAGAGCTGCAGTTCAGAAGGACAAATAGAACATATGGAGCAGACATCATTATCAGAGAATCATGAAGGTTGGAAGAGACCTCTGAGACCATCAAGTCCCAACTGTCAACCTAACACCACCTTGCCACTAAACCATGTCCCCAAGTACCACATCTATAAGCTTTTCAGATTAAAGAAATGTCAGAGGTTCCAGGAGGAAAAAGCCTTGTCTTCTCTTTCAGGGCTGTTTGAAAACATTCAGGCTGGTGACAGTTGCCAGATGACACTAAACAGCAGCAAGAGCTCAAAATACTCAGTATAAAGCAAAGTAAGATCTATACTTTCCATTGTGCCCCCTACCAACATCAGTAAATCCAGCAAAGTTAAAACCACTTATCTGGGAGAAACCTTGTCCTCAATCTGGGTTTTCTCAGGACAAAAATTCCTGGACCACAACCCACTCTAAACAAGCTTTCAGCTCCCCCTGTGTTAAATGTCAATCCTAATGTGTGAAGAAATGTATAACTCAATGTGTAACTTGTTTCTTCTCTTCTGGCCCAGGAGTCAGCTCAGGAAGTGTCAAAGGATTTAGGACCAGAGGGTGAAGGGCACAGTTTGTGAAGTATGTGGCTTTGTGCAGAACCTAGACTAAAATCTTGAGGTTCTCCTGATGAGAAACCTCAAACTAGCTAAAAATCTAAGTGTGGAGTGAGCATGTCTTAGGCAATTCAGCATGAAATTGCCACCTCTGCAGTGTCTGGCCTCTGAATTTCAATCAGGAACAAATTGCTATGAGCAGAGTTCCTAACCTGCTCAAACAGATATTAAAATGCTACCTTGACCAGTCTTTCTATGTTCCTAGTAAAAAAAAAAAACCCAACAATAAAAAAATCAACATTTTTGAAGTTCAAAAATGAGTTTGTTGAGCTCCTAGTGCCCAACTCCTGCCATTTTTAATGGGGAATGAATAATATCCTTGTCTGTTTCAAAACTGTTTGTTTACAGATCAGAAAGTTAAGGTTTTCTGTAGAAAGTCAGGGTTTCTGGAAAAATATCAAGGCATAAGGAAACCTTCTTGGCCTGTGACTTGGTGCAACTTGGAAACCAATGGAAAGTAATCCAAATTCATACTGTACCTTTGAACATTGGGGCAAGCTTCCACACTCCAAGGCCTCCTATAGATGTATATTGACCAAGGGAACACTCCAAAAGGAAGAGTGGCACTCCAGCAAAAATTAAAGTAAGGAAATAGGGAATCAGGAATGCACCTAAAAAAGAACAAGAACAAGTCTGGTAAATGGGGGGAAAAACACCAGTGAGCTTCCACTGTTTCCATCCCTTTATAGATGAAAACAAATCCATAGTTTTGGGGTTTTTTTTTCCTCTTAAAAGTAACTTTGCAAAAAAAACAAGTGGAAAGCAGAGAGGTCCAATTCTGAAACAGCATCTCAAGAGGTGGAATTAAGGGGAAGACACATATCTCCCCATCTTCTAAATATTTTCTGCTCAAGTATAAAGCTAAAATCCACAAGAATGTGCATTCTGTTGCCTTCTTCTATCAGAGGAGCATGCAGATAGCATAAAGGCTTTACCCAGAACTGGCTGCTTTCCAGCTGAAGTTAGCCTTTCATGTGAGGCTCAGAGTCAGTATTACAAGCAGGATGCAATCCTCTCAAAGACTCAGACCAAAAAGAGAAGGCTCTGAAGGGTTGGAGGGCAACGTGCTTTAGTTCTGCTCTAATCTTTGATGAGCACTTGCCAACTAGAAGTTAGAATAAACTCTAGAGCAGACCTCTTGCTCCAAAATGGCTCCAACTCTCCTGGACAAGCATAAAGCAACAAAAAAACCCCCAAACCCCAAAAACTAAAGCAAAACCCAAGCCAAGAGATACCTCTACAGATGAAAAAGCTATGAAACCCAAGTTCTGAGTTACTGATGATTTTTTTTCACGGTGAAATCTAATCTCCCAATACATCAGAGGTTGAAGGAATGCAAGAGGCAAACATACCTCCCCCATTCTTGCCACAAAGGTATGGAAAACGCCAGACATTCCCTAGGCCAATGGCATAACCCACACAGGACATCAGAAAGTCAAATTTCCCTTTCCAAGTGTCTCGGTCTGGGAGATCCGTCTTCTTCTTCTGCACTTTTACTACCAAGGTTTTAGGCTTGTCATTGGTGATGGAAGCATCCACTTCAGTGGAGATCTGTCCATCTGCCACTTTGGTACCGTTGGTGGCCATGTCTCTGGGCTTGGCTGAAGAGGCTCTGGCAGCAGCCGGGCGGGAGACCTCAGCACCGGTCCACGTCGACAGCAGCTTTGCGGCTGGTGGTCACCCAATGGGGGAGGCTCGGCTTTGGCAGAGAAACACAGCAGCCCCCAAAAGCCCCAGACCCCTCCCAATGCTGGGATGGGACAGTGTGTGAGCTAGTCCACAAGCAGGTACCAGCTTCTGGAGTGATCTGGAAGACACAAAAGCACAGAATTCAGATTTGCTTTAGCAGGACTTAGAGTAGAATCAGTTTGGGTGGAAGAGACATTTAAGATCATCAAGTCCAACTGTTAGCCCAACACTGCCAGGTCACCACTAAACCATATCCCTCAACACCACATCTGCATGCCCACATCTTTTCAATCCCTCCAGGGATGGTGACTCCACCACTTCCACAGGCAGCCTGTGCCAGAGCTTGACAACCCTTTTGGGGAGGAAACGTTTCCTAACAGCCAACCTAAACCTCTCCTGGCATAACCTGAGGCCATTTCTTCTTATCCTATCACTTGTTACTGAGGAGAAGAGACCAACCCCCACCTCACTCCAACCCCCTTGCAGGGAGCTGTAGAAAGCAAGGAGGTCTCCTCTGAGCCTCTTCTTCCCCAGGCTAAGCAACCCCAGTTCCCTCAGCTGCTCCTCACAACACTTGTGCTCTGGATCCTTCACCAACTTCCTTGCTCTTCTTTGGGCAACTTAAAAATGCACAGTGACCAGAGACCTTCCTGTCAAAAGAGTTTTGTGATGCAGGTCTCTCATCAAAGAACTTGGCTCTGCCTTTTGGTTTTTTATTTAGTGCCTCAGTAGGGCAGAATGAACAAAGTTCCCTCAAACAAAATCCATACCACAGTTAGGCATTTTTCTTCCCTATAGAACTCTTAGGAGTCTACAGAAACAAAAGAATTCTTAAGTGCAGCACTGTATTGGACATAGCAGACAGCCCACATATTTTTATATATATATATATATACACACAGAAAAGATTAATCAGTAGTGAGTTCTCTGTTCAACAGTCCAGTAACTAATATCTATATAACAGCCCAGAACTTGGTCAAGGAAAATATTCCATTACAAACAAAACAAAACACAGCACCCAAAGGGGCATTCCCATGAGTAGAATGCTCCTTTATTTGCAAGCAGTTGTGGCTCTCAAGCACTAGCACTTCCCAACCTTTACCAGTGGCTTTGAGAAGTTATGCACTTCTCTAAAGCACCTTCCTCTAAAACACTCCCAAAGGAATTCAACACCAAATGAGATCAAGCAACAGGACTTAATCCTGGGTAATGATGTGAAGTTTCACATGCAGCTATAATTAAGCTCTTAATACAAGACAAATGTTTCATTAAGCTTAGATGATAAGCACTGTAAGACAAGAGGCTGCAGGAATCACTCCTACCATGGGTTGCACCTTTTCAAAGACCAAGAATGGCACAAAGAAGATCTAAATAAGGCAAGTTCAAATTCAAGGAAGCTAATATGCTAGAGGAGGGTAGATTTAGGCTGGATATTAGGAAGAAGTTCTTCACTATGAGGGTGGTTAGGCAGTGGAACAGGTTGCCCAGAGAGGTTGTGGAAGCCTCATCCCTGGAAGCTTCTAAGACAAGGCTTGATGAGGCCCTGGGCAACCTGATCTAGTGGATGGTGTCCCTGCCAGGCAGGGGGGTTGGAACTGGATGATCTTTGAGGTCCCTTCCAACTCTGACAATCCTATGATCCTATGATGAAAAATGCCCTTGGGTATTTCAGAAGCCTGCAAACTTCCCTAACTCCACTTCAAGCAGAAAACCCCCAGTGAGCTAGTGTCTGTTGCATGTCTGCTGTATGCCCATTCACTACTGATTTATTGTCCAGTTCCTCTTAGGAACTTCTTTTCCCACATGCTAGTCACCAGTCCTCCAACCAGAGATGGCCACAGCAAATGAAACACTTGCCTGGGTGAAGGCTACACCTTATGGCACTGTTGGCAACACTGGGGGTCATGCAAAAAAGCAGTGATAATGTTATTTACAGATCTGTGTAAAGGAAGATTGAGATTATCAGCCACTCAACTTCTAATTCTAACTTATGGTAAAAGAACTGGTAAAAAAAACCCCAACTATGTGAAGACTGTTAGAAACTGTACTTTTCTTCATCTCCTCATTTTGGATCACTGTGTGATTTATTGTAAGGCCACACACAGAAATTAAAACAATAAAAAGGGGTCTCTTCTCCCAGGTTACCAGTGAGAGGCCAAGAGGAAATGGCCTCAAATTGCACCAGGGGAGGTTTAGACTGGATCTTAGGAGCAATTTCTTCCCAGAAAGAGTGGTTAGGCATTGGCCCAGGCTGCTCAGGGCAGTGCTGGAGTCACCATCCCTGCAGGGGTTTAAAAAAACATCTTGAGGCCATGGTTTAGTGGCATGGGGGGTGATAGGTCGATGGTTGGGCTCGATGATCTTAAAGGTCTCTTTCAACCTTAGTAATTCTGTGAGGGTGAAGAAGAATCAGCTGGGGTGAGGAGAGAAACAAGGACCATGCCTGGAACCTTCCTCTCTGTCTCACTTCAAGATAGGACTCAAAGAGGGAAACTCCTTCTGTGTACTTTCACATCCTCCCAAGCCCTTCTGTGTGCAGGTGTCTCCCCTTCACAAGGCTGTGCACTTAGTTCTCCATGTCCCATTTTGTGTACCAATAAATGGCATTTCTGGCTGTAGCCATCCAGGTAATGCATTTCCTTATGCACAAGGAGATACAGATCACCCTGTGGCAGAATGGAGGCTCCTCTCTTGGGGCTGGGCTGAGCTCCTGGTGAAACTCTGACCTCCTCAGCCAGCCTGTGGGAGCTGATGGTGCAGAGAGCTTCCAAAGTGCTCTCTGAATGTGCAGTTTGCCAGCCCCATCTGCTGATGGATCTAAAGAACTGGAAGTGTTTCTCCTGAGCCAACACAGGCTGTATGAAGTTAAGAATCATCAGACAAACAGGTCCTGGACTAGATTTGCTTTTGCTGGTGTTCTCATTTACCTTTGGCCTATGCTTTATCAGGAGCTTTCAAGCACTGGAAGAGTTTGAGTGTGTTGAAGGTAAGTGGGAAAAGAAACCCAAAATAACATAAAAAACCCCAAATAAACCAACACTACATGGAGATTTCTATGTATGCATCTCTCTTGTTTGGCTCATAAAAGGGGAGAAACTCATCCTCAGAGCAGGGACATCTGCAACTAGAGTAGGCTGTTCACAACCCTGTCCAACCTGACCTGGAATGGTTCTAGAGATGAAGTATCTACCACCTCTCTGGGCAACCTGGGCCAGTTTTCCATCAACCTCAACATAAAACATTTCTTCCTTCTAGTCTAAATCTTCCTCTTTTAGTTTCAAACCCTCACCCCTTGTCCTGTCACAACAGACCCTGCTCAAAAGTCTGTCCCTATCTTTCCTCTAGGCCCCTTTAAGTACTGAAAGGCTGTGATAAGGTCTCCCTGGAGCCTTCAGGGGTTAAACAAAGAGCCTGGGATTTTGTGAGTCCTCCTGGAGGGAGGTGCCCAGACTTGCTTCAGGACCACTGTGATGCTGAATGTAAGGCTGAAACTTCACCAGACACCCCTGCAAGTGTGCAGATGTCTATGTCAAGGGTGAGGGGGGGGGGTTGACAGGCAGCCTGGTGCCTTTAATATTAAAGGGGATTGAAAGTAGTAGTTCAAAGAGTCCCACATGGAGATGTACTCAACGTTATCATACAACCTCGGGCAAAGATCTCATTTCACACACTACAAGCATTCAGCAAGCCCAAAGACTCAGTAGAGGATCATGCTGAGAATTTGGAGGTGAGAATTGACCAGTCTGCATCCACCCCCTACCTCTGCTGATGCCATCACTCCCCTTGGAGACCATGCTGGAGCTTTCACTGGCAACGCAGAGACATTTGGGCATGTCTAGTGATACAGCAAACCAGCATCAAACAATGAAAAATGCTTTCAAACCACAGGCTTCAAAGTAGAGGTTTTTCCATGCTATGAAAAAGAAATTTCTCCAAGCCTAAGAAATCATTCCAACAACAGAAGCAGCCTGTAAACTCCAATCCACACTCTTCATATGCAGCAGTACTTCCAAAACTATGGCTTGGGGACAACACTCTAGAAGAAGTGGCGATACAGCAGTAAAGATACTTGGACATGCTCTCTAATGTGATTAGGCAATATCCCACAGCCCTGGGATTTACATTTAAAATTGGTCTGACATGGACTGGGACAGAAAGACACTTATGTAAGCTCTGGGGCTTGGCTTGGGCCAAAAGGAACTACAAATTGCAGTTGTCAGGCGGCAGAGCAGGTACGACACCCGCTATGCAATGCAATGCTTTGTGGGACAGAGATGGAGAGACCTTTGAAAGAAGTTGTTCCTTGTTCCCCCCTCCCCAGGTCCTTCATGCCAACCCTGAGTGTGCTAGGAAGGGCACAGCAGCTTCCCACCACATTCCTCAGTGCACAATGGAGCTTCCTTGACTTCAGTTACTAGGGCTGCTCAGCCAAGAGGAGAAAGGCCTCTAAAAGAGGGGTTTGGATCCCATCTGGTTGTCCTGCATCACTACCACATTAGAGAAGAATGACTTGAGAGAGCCAAGCACACATAGCAGCCAAGGTAATAAGCACAACCAGGGAAACTGGAACAAAGAGAGTGCCACTTAACTAATAAAAGCATTTTTCTCTCTCCTGGTCTGCATAAAAGGGGATTCGAAGGATTTAGAACTGGCTGCATAAAATGACAGTGAACAGCAATATTAATATCATCTTTCACAAGTGATATCAAAGGGCAATAAAGAAGAGTTTAGAAGCACACACCCCAGCAGGAAACCCAACTCCTTGAAATGATGAACCTCTGTTATGTTCAAAGTTCATTCCTCCCTCCTCTCCAATCCATTGTGTCCCTCTCTCTCTGGAGTGCAGCAGCTCCAAGGGCTCCACACGAGGTAAGGCTATGGCAGCTCCCTTGAAGAAGTGCTGAAGAAATGCTGTTATGCCACACTGGTTTCAGAAAACATTGACAGTATTAGTCCTCTAAGCAGAGTGGGACCCCACTTGAGCCCACTGTGGCCACCAATTATTTCCACTCATGATTTTCTTCATATTGGGCAATCAAGTGAAGAGGACACCAGATATCCCATGGCAGTCGTGTCCTGGAGTGGAGATGACTGAGGGGAGATCATCTCAATGCTTATCAATACTTCATGGGTGGGTGCCATGAGGGTGGAGCCAGGCTTTGTTCTGTGGTGCCCAGTGACAGGGCAAGAGGGAACAGGCACAAACTGGAACAGAGGAAGTGCCATCTAAACATAAGGAGGAACTTCTCTGAGGGTGGTGGAGCACTGGAACAGGCTGCCTAGGGAGGTGGTGGAGTCTCCATCTCTGGAGACATTCAAAACCTGCCTGGATGCCATCCTGTGCAACATACTCTAAGCTCACCTGTTTTGCCAGAGGGGTTGGACTAGATGATCTCCAGAGGTGCCTTCCAACCCCTAAGATTCTGTGAGTGTATGACATGAGACTGAAATATAGGAAGTGTAAGAAAAGGACTGCTGAGCTCATAGGACTTCCACTCTGAGATGTCCACAAGGAGACCTTTGTTCTTTTAATCTAAGTGGGATACTGTTTGGAAGTAGAAAGCAAAATACTCTGCACATGGCTAGTGCACACTAGGTGGTATCACACATCCTGCTCTACCACAGATATACAGCAGAAACCCATATGCATTGAAGAGTGCTGCTACTAACTTGTCCTACTTCAGATCTCTCATGAATGAAACATCTGGCTCAGTTATGTTGACTTCTTCTGTGTTCATTTGGATCCAATACTTCCTGCAATGCTCCCTGGCCCAACCAGCACCATGGTACCTTTGGATTCTTAATGAGAGGAGAATTTTCCTTTATCTACAGTTGTTAAAGTGCATATTGAAACAGGTCATCTAAAGGAAAACCAAAACAAAACCACAGAGGGTGGTGGAGCACTAAAACAGGCTCCCCAGGGAAGCAGTCACAGCACCAAGCCTGACAGAATCCCAGAAGCACCTGGACAATGCTCTTAGACACATGGTGTGACTTTTGGAGATGTCCCCTGCAGAGACAGAAGTGGGATCTGATGATCTTTGTGGGTCACTTCCAATTCAGGACATTCTATGATTCTAAGGTCCTGGGAGTAAAGGAGCAGGCAACAGGTTGTCAAATGATCACATATACCTTGCTTCCTTGAAGAAGTTGGATGACACAACAGATGCAAACTGGTCTTCAGTACAACTAAAATAACAATCTCTCACACCTCAGGCTAGAACACAAGCCTGGAAGGCATCAGTTTGGGGGGAAGGGGTCATGGGATGGAATTGTTCAGAGCTTCATTCCCTTGCCTGTTTGTGGATGTTCCCAGGTAGATCTCACCCCTACTGAAGAAACCCATTGACACTTAGTCCTTCAGGCTCTGAGACATGACAAAAAGATACAAAGGCTTGACCTGCAGAAAGAGCTTGTCTCTTGTCCTATTAATTATTAATACAATTAATTAATAACTATTAACTATTGCTATCAGAACATGTTATGGTCAGATCCTTAAATAAAGACTCATCACTTAACCCTCCCACAAGTAAGTTTCAGATTCCTTCCTGAAGAACTCAACCTTTGCAATCCTAAGGGATTCTGCCATCACAAAAAACCCAATAAATAAATCCACCATAAAATACTAAAGACCAGGAGAAAGAGTGAAGAAATGCAAGGTGCAGAATCCTGCCAAGCACTGGCCACATAGCCTGAAGCAAGGTTCTTTTGGAAAGACAATGAATTGTGTTCTTTTTGGTACACATCAGAGTAAAGGTACAGCAAAGCACACTTCCACCATGAGTGCAAAATTACCCTGACAACCTTGGGAGGCTGCCTGAAGCCTGTTTCAAGAGTGGCAATGTTTCCTCACAAGCCTGCAGTGATTTTCCCCTCTGGCCTCTGCATCCTTTTCCTTTACCATTGACAATCGATCACGGAAGGAGATGCAGGAGGGAGCAGCTCTTCCACTCATCATGGAACTACATCCAAACTGATTAACTGCTAAACCAGTCTCTTATAAGGCTTTTACACTGCCTCCCATTACTTCCCAATCAGTCCTGGCAATTTTAACAAGGTTGAGAGCAGTTAGACACTAATGGAGTAGTTTTACTGCTCAGCTCCCACGAGCACCTTCTGCCCCTGCTCCTCTATAGCTCCATGTTAAACCAAATTCTAGCCCAAACTTTGAATAGATTTCTAGCAATTCACAACAAACCTAAACAGCTCTTCCAGGGTGAGAGGTATCTGCTTGCTCAGCCCCTTTGGTGACTCCTATCTGACTGAGTGCTGGCATTTCTTTTGCTTCCATTTCTGTTGTATTTCTTTCTTTACAACCACATCTTTGTCCCAATTTCTAGCATTGGCTTCTAGACTGACTACTACCACACATTCACTTTGAGCTTCACCACAGTTAAGATAATAAGACTTGCCCTGGAGAAGCTGCCTAGCTACAGACAGCATTCCCATACTTATTTGGGCTCTTCTCTACTCTCACCCACCTGAGGTTTTCTAGAGCAGGGTAGTAATCTGTGTTACTCCTGAATAAAAACAGTTTTGCCCACTGATTTTTGCATTAGTTTGGTGTTGATTTTGAGCTCTAACTGGTATTAGTAAGAATTTGTGTTGTGCAAAGCTCCAGGCCTTCCCTCAGAGCCCACACTGGTTTTCAGTGCAACTGCTAGGGAACACAGAGAGCTTCCAAAAAGGTTTTGACTGGTGACAGTCAGCACCCTGGTTGATGCTGAGACAGGTTCCAAAATCCCCTTGCTGACACCCAGGAAATAACCCAACATACCAGGGCCCTTCTGGCCAGAGAATGAAGCAAATACAAGTTCAGTCAAGTAGTGGATTTACAATCTTGCCCTGAACTGCAGAAACCAAATGTGGTTCTGACTTACAGGTCCTGCCAAGCACCTGATTTGCTTCCCTTCCATTCCCCTGTCTCCCATCCATCCCTCTTCCCCTTTGCCTGGGAGGGGATGAAGGTGGTAACCAGCCTGCCCAGCTGCTTTTTTCCCCTCACTGGCCCCTGTTTTGCAGCTTTGTTGGCTGATTGTGATACAGCTGCCCTACTAGGTTCTGCCTTGGGCAGCACAGTTACACTGAGCTGCTGCAGGCAGGAGCTGGGCAGTTCTGACTTGCTGCCCTAGAGGCATTGAGCTTCTGCTGGCACAAAGAGAAGACCTTGGAGACACACCAATGCAGGAAGCCAGGAGAGAAAAAGGGAGCAGCAAGTACAACAGAAAGGCAAAGTGATTTGCCCAAGCAGCAGGCTGGGGCAGAATTTAGAGCAGAGTTTCTTTGAGTGCCAGGGCAATCCTCTAGCCTTCCATAATATTGCTACACTTTTCCAATAGCCTCTTGTTATGTCCAGCAGGTACAAATGATTAGGTAGGAAAGACTGTTTGCCTCCTGAAGGCACATAAAGGCTCCAGCACAGATCCCAGTCTCCCTCTGTATAAGGAAAAGAAAGAAAAGTCTCAGTGTAGGTAACTAGGGGTAGTTTCCATTATTCAGTTTTTACCAATCTGGCAAGTTGCATGTTATGTTCTGTCCCCACAAAAGAGAATACCCTGATATGTTATAGCCATATTTGCTGGCAGGTAGCCTTCCACCAGGGAAAAAGAGATAGAAGAGATGGTCCTGCAGTGCTGCTGGAAGGGTGTCACACTGTGAGCTGGACTGGAGACATGGCAGCACCTCTCTTAGTGAGGCTAGAGAGCTGCTCAGATGGCTCCTTTGAAGATGGCCAGGGGTCTGCAGTTTGCACAGGCTGGTGGACACAGGAGGGAAGAACTAACTGACCTGGTAGAGCAATTTCATCCAGTGTTCCTTAGCTCAGGCCACATCTGCCACAGTCAGTCCTGGGGCAGTTAATGTTTCAGGGTTCCTAACTTTGTTAGAAACCCCTGAGAAGTGGCACACTGCCTCATTCAGTGGGAGCTGCTCTGTCCCCAAAGACCTTGGGTGAAAACATGACATATAAAACCACTCTGCCTTCCTTCTGTACCTCCTGCTGGAGTCTCCTAGGATTTTGGCTTGTCTGAGGGCTGTAAGCATCTCCCATCTGCCACTGTCTACATTTTCTTTGAAGTGGCATTGTTTTGGGCAACAGGAATTTGAAAGATGTTGCTCCACCTGTCAGGCTACATCAGAAGGAGCTGATACAGCTCCTCCAGGCTGAACCTTCCCATACTTGGGATCACTGACTAGTGATCACCAACCTGGGAATGACTCCTAGTGTGTATCTGCACTCCCAACCCTGCACTGCTACAAGAAGCCCAGTGTTGAAGAGGGAGCTGTAAGCAAGAGCAACACTACCTATTGCAAGCTGTATGCCCTTGACCAAGCTTTCAAAGCCAAAATTCACAGAAACCCATCCAAACACCCAGAACTTCCCTAAATGCAGAGTGTTCCTCAACCTATAATTTCCCCATGTCATTCCCAGTACCAAATGAGGTCAGATTTAGACCAGAGACTGCCTTAAAAATGGATATCTAACCTGAAAAGGCTGTTATGAACAGTTGAAAAGGCATCTCTTCACCACTGGGGAGGTTGGGGGGGGGAGGAGGAGGATGAGGGAGAAACAGAAACAAACCTTAAACAGTGTTTACAATTCTTTTTATTGGCCTTAAAAAGATGCTCATGTTTTAAGTTCAGGCTTGATTCTGAAGCCAAAAGGACTAAAAAGCCAATTTCTGTAGAGGGATGAAGAAAATTTACAAGTCACAAAGTTCCAGAAAGCTGTGGTTTAATAAAAACAAGAGATTTTGGGGCATCAAGAATAAAGCATTTTGTGTGCTGGATGTATCCTTTGGTTTCATGTACTCCTCTTGCTTCTAAATTCGGGGATATTTGAGTTAAATATCTGCCTTAAAGTGCCACAGCCACATTATTCTTCCCAAAGCTGACATTTTGGCATATCTGAGCTCAGATTTTCTTTGGGTGACTGGGCAAGTTGCTTTGGATGACATCCAGAGTGGGACAATGTCTAAAGCCACCCAACAGCCAGGACCTACAAAGCTCCAGGCATCAGATTCAGGGCTAGAAACACTTTTTGAGTAACAGAGAGGTAATGATCCCCATTTTTAAGAGGCTGGCTATGCTGGATTCCTGCATGTCAAGCTTCCTTCAGTTTGTAACCCTTTATTGCAGCTCATTCCACACACACAAACACCCCAACCCTCCCCAAAATCCCTTACCCAGTTTCTGCAGCCAAACCTAACCGAGGTCTGAAGCTCCTCAAGGCTGGTGGAGAGGAGGCAGTTATGGCAGCTGTTCCCTTTCCTAGTTTACAAGTCTCCTGGCTGTCAACAGCAGTTGCCAACACTGCTAACTCCAAAGGATTCTTAATTTGGGGGCTGCCTCTACATTTTGGAGCATGGCTTCTTTTCAATAGCTCTATTTTCTGAGCAGGAAAAGACTTTACATTTGTGATTCTTACATGCAGTTATCATAGACTGCAAACCATACCAAACAACAGCAAAAAAAAGGCTGCAGGCACATGCACATGTTAATGCAGTTAAGCCTCTTTCAGCAGAAACTAGAATCAACATCCCCCTTTGGAGGAAGGGGGTGCAGAGGAGAAAGAAAAGCCCTGAATCTGAGGTTACCCTTTTCAGCTACAGCTCCAAGCTAAAGCCACATTTTCTTTCTGCTCTGTTTTCTTTGATCCTCAAAACTTCAAGCCAAACCTTTAAGTTTAAATTGGATTTCATTCTGAACTAAAAGCAGTTTAAATGGAAACAAGAAAATTCTCCCCTCCTGCCAAATCACAAATTTGAAGCTGTTAACACTGAGGTGCCTAGCAAATCTATACAACTTTCTGGCTGGCAATGATAAGGACAAACAATCAGGAAGTTCACTCTGAAGGTAGGAGATAAAGGGAACAATTTGCTTTCATTTTACTTAAAAAAAAAGAAAATTAATAAAACAGAGGAAAACCAAAAAGCTCAAGATAAACCAGAGCATTTTGCAAGTGGTCCATACCCCAAACCCAGCCACTGTTGATTTCCCTGGTGCTTCAACTGCATTACAAAACCAACAGGGCAAGGTTTCACTCTTGACCCACATGGTTTTAAAGCCTCCACTGTCCCAAAACAAGCAGTGGGGTCAGATTCTGCTCTAAAACACTAACATCACTCTGAACAAAGCCAAACTGCATTTGGTTGTGTTTCCTAGCTATGTACCTAAGCCCTAGGTCCCTTAACAACACTTCAGCAGCAGCCTGGACTCAACTTGCTGTCATTAAATATCCTTTAAGAGGTGCAAATCTTCTGACAGCCTCCACACACTGGTGGTAGCAAGTCTTCTCCACTTGACAATGGGGCTTATAGCTGGACTTAGCCAGGTACCAAACCTGAGGAACAATAAGCATTGCAAACCCATCACTATAATTCTGGGTTTTGCCTGTCTCCAGCTTTCTAGCTACTAAGAAGCCTCAAGGCTTTGCTGCTTTGGTCAAAAGAAACAGATTGAACATGGATCCCCTGCATACCTACTAAGAACTCTTCTTGTTTGGGACCATGAAGGGTGGTTAGCTCTCAGAGTCATTCCATTTAAATAGAAGCCAAAATAGCCACTTTACTTACTGCATTATAAACACAGGCTGAGTTTTCTACCTCAAGCAGGAAGGAATTGATTTGTGTGTGGGGGTTTATTTACAGCAAATTTACCAGAAGACAACCATTGATCATAACTGAAAGGGTCACTGGAGCCAGATAACACCAAAAGTTGGTTTCTGTCATGAGTCAAAGATTGCTACTTTGATCAGACAGAAGGATAAGACACTGGTGAACTTCATTGCACCATGGAGAACACAAGACAATTTGGATTTGAACACTAGTGCTGCAACCTGAAAACCACACAGTCAACATCTGGGATGATTATTCTCCCCAAAGTCTATGCCCCAGAATTGGCCAACACTGATTCTGGCAGCACTCTGTCAGTGAGGTTGATGCCACACTGGCCCAGTACTGAACTGGGATCATTAAGCTGATCAGAAGTCCAGACCAACAAGCAGGAAAAGTAGAGAATCTGCAAGTCCTAGATAAAAGATGTCACCTGGGGAAGGGAAGGGTCAGGTTTCTTGTTCACAAAGGCCAGGCAAACAGACTGGCTTGGGAGACAGCAGAGATGCTTGAGACACCTTGTTAGTAACCTATCAGGCCTGGTCAAAAGAAAGTGTTAAATCTTTGGTTTCAAGCCACTGACCATTCCTGTTCTAAGAGGACAGCTGCTCCTCCAAGGGCAGAACTTCAATTTAGTAGCTACAAGACACAATTTGCCTTGGTCTCCAGGGGCATATTTTTCAGTATAAAGTCCAAGCTGCAGTCTCTAACAGCAAACACCTTTCTGAAGGAGGCAAAGGAGAAGGTTCCCTTTTGTTTCCCCTCCCCATTTATTTGACCAGTAAGCCACCTAAGCAAAGATATTCTACATGGAAGAGAGGATTTCTCTGGATTTTTTTTTCTTTTTCCCCCCTGGAGAAGATTAGGTTAAGCTTGCCCTTTGCTAAAATACACAGTTCCTCAGGAAGAAGCTTAAAAAGGGAAATAAAACCCCTTGTTTTCCTAGCAGGTTAGAGGGCAGATGCAGCTTCCCTTGTTCTCAGAATGGATGAGCCTCCACCACTCTGCAGGACTGACAACTTTATTTCCATCTGCCTGACCTGAACAATAGCACCTCAGAAAAAACAGATTTCCAGAGCCACATTTGGGGATTTCAACATCCACACTGCTACCACTTTAATCCCATTTGCCTGTCTAGAAGAAGGAAAAACACATTTAGATGGATTTAGTTAGATCACTCACAACCTTATTTTCTTCAGCAAGGTCTTTATTTTTTCCACCTTCACTTTTTAGTTTGGAAACTGCTTTTTCTCCCCTTTTTACAGCCTTCCTATTGCCAGGTTTGTGGCACTTGCCAAGGGTGAAGGAATCCAATTTGCTAATTCAATCATCATTTGCAAACTAATGGCTATGAGCAGGTAGAAAAATGACATGAAAACATCTGAAAATCAAGCTCTGCTGACAAATACATTTGCTGAGGCAATAAAAGCATCTTGCAGCTGAAGCACTTGAAGCCTGTGCATCTCTCTGCTTCAAGAATTTAGTCTCTTCCTGGCCAACAGCTCTAGTCTTAATGAAATTAACAGGAATACATAATTGCTTAATGAAATAAACAGTAAACCAGCTCAAATCTCCCTCCCCCCTTTAGCTGGACTGCTCCAAGAACTCCAGCTTGAGCCTAACTTTTGGGTTAAGGTTGCACTTACTCAAGTCCCCCCATACTTGGAGGAGTCCTAAGCCATCAGCCTCTTCTCAGTCAGTGCAGTTTGCTTCAGATTTGCCCAAGAAACCACATTTTTAGTGTTTCCTCTTTAAAATTACTCAAGCCCCCTGAATTCCAAGCCAGATAAAAGCACATCTGTAGATGAGACACGTGTTTGGCAGGGAAAGAACCAAACAACAAACCCTAGTGGGACTCACCAGCAACAGCTCTGTGTTTTAACACTGCTTTGGGTCAGATTTCTCATTGATATTTAAACCAATAAGCCTCCAAAATCAGCAAGAATTCAGCTTGAGGTATGATTCTTAAGCCAATAAGCCTCCAAAATCAGTTAAGAATTCAGTTTGAGGTGATCCTGCTCTTGGCCACCTGTAAAATACATCTGTCACCAAGCTCAGCTCTGAGCTGGCAGAGAGGATCTTCACTGGGAAAAAGCCATGCATCTAGATGCTAGAGAGCACATTTCTGGTCTTCAAGGGTTAACAAATGACCCCTATTGTCAGTGTGTCAAAAGCATATTATTGTGCCAGAAGTTCTCAAGTGGAGATGTGAGAACAGTGTCCTCAGGCAAATCACAGATGCAATAATATTCTCTCTTAATTTATTGGAGAAAACAGCCTGAAAATTAGGACAGTCATATTTTCTTGCCAATCAAGGAAAAAAAAAAAGCTGTATTCTCAGCTGCCTATGGATAATAGATGAGCAATGTTATTCAGCAGCAGGCTTCCAACCCCCCAAAGTTATTTAGGCTGGCTTAGCATCTATCCCTTTGCTGCCACACCATAGTGCCTGTTCTCCAGCCTCTTCCCTTCAGAGGTTTCACTTCATCCTACTGCAGGGGCTCCTCAGGAGCCATGAATTCTACTTTCCTTAGTATCTTAGTACTGCCCAGCCAAGCCTTCAAAGCAGGAGCACCCTTCTAGATGAAGCCATGGAATGGATCAGAGGAAGACAAGTCTTTTCACACTGCAACAAACCAGGGAAATGCTGCCTATGAGTTCTCTCACCAGCAGTAATTCCTTGCTGTTAGAATGCAGCAAGAGCAGTATGGCAGTGATGGACAAGAGTCAGCTTTTCAAAGGTCACTGCTTTTGTTGACTATGAACTTAAAAAGAGTAACTTCCATAACACAGAATCATTATAGGTTGGAAGAGACCTCTAAGATCCTGAAGTCCAACTGGCAACCTGTCACCACCCCATCATTAAACCATGTCCTTTTCCTCTCCCAAAATGAGAGTGCAATTCACAGGATCCAAAAGATTGGCCTCACCATTTCCCATGGATTTGAGGGAGCACTGGAGCAGTTATAGGCTACCCCTATTCTTGGGGAGCTTTTAGCATCTGAAGTCTGATTATCTCTGCTGTGAGAACTTGCCTCTTTAGGAGCTTTTAGCATCAGAATTCTGACTATCTCTGCTGTGAGAACTTGCCTCCTCACCAGCAGGGTCTGATCACAGAAGGGGCAGGACAGTGTTAAAGTCAAACCTCAAAGCAGGGTGTAGTAAAAGCTTTGCACAGAGTAAACCTGGAATCATCCTGAAGGACAGCAGTCAGCTAACCCCAGCACTAGGACAGGTGTCAAATGCAAAGCAGAAAGAGTCTCCATTTATTACCAGTCATCATTTCTGCTCTTCTAATATGGATTTAATTGCAAGTAGCTCAGAGAAGACTGAAGTCAGGACAGTACCACTTCAGACTACTTCACTCTGGTGGTGAAGCACAAAGAAAATGGTAAAGATTCCACACACAACAAATCAGCACAAGCTACAGAAAGTGTTTATCTACACAAAGCAAGGCAGTCCAGCACCCAGAGAGTTAAAATGGCTCTGAAAAAGCTAGCTCAGCTACTGCATGCAGCCCAGTTGAATAAGCTCATCAACTCACCCACTGTAGCAGTTCTAGTACCCAAGCTAATTTGCTGAGTTAGGTTTATTTGCTTAGCTGTGTTGGCTCTGGTAATTTCAACACCATTTGCATCACTGCAGTATGTGGCTTCTGTTGTCCTCAGTTGATGTTTGTCAGTTTATCATCACTGGACCACACTTGGACATACTTCAGTGACATAGTTGAGTGGTCCAGAGCTGAAGAACCATACAGAGCACTTATTAGGCCACTGAGCCAAAGGAAAAGTAAGCTTCCCAAGCTGGGAGGTAAAGACCAACCATTAGACCATTTGCTCAGTGAGATCTGATGTTGGTCCTTGTGACATTGCTGAGAAGTCTCTGCCACAGCAGTGAGGGAGAAAGAGGGAAGGAGAGAATTAACCCTGCTGAAAACAAAGTAAAAACACTCCTCTGGTCTCACAGGCTATGATTATGTACTGTGCTTTTTACCCAAAACCTCTTAGGTCCACCTTGTGCTCTTTTTTTCTCTTGCCTCAAGCATCTGAAATTTCTCCAAATTACTTTATTTTCTTTGTTTTTAAGAGGAGTCTGCCTTCCCAAGCAGCATCCAGAAAAAGAAGCATGAACAGTATTTTTCTCCCCCCTTCTGTCCCTTATGCCATGTAGAAATGGTACAGAATTAGGTGCAAGGCTATGACATGATTACTGAACCTACTCCTAGAGGGCCAAAGATTACAGTGACCATCACAAGGGATCACTGAGAGCAAACCCCAAACCCTAAAAAGTCTCAGCCTATTCTTAATCACTGAGCAGAACCTGTGTGCTATTTGTGGCAGTATTTAGTTCCTGCCTTGGTTTTGTTGGCACTACACAAGCCTGACAAGTCTCCCACACATTTTCTCCCACCTTAGCTCATAGATCTTCCAGCTCTTTAGGCCAGTCACTGCAAACTCTCTCAGTGAAGACCATTCACTGTATTAAGTCTGACCCACTGGATTGAAAGGTGCTGCCAAGACTCTCCAAGTCCCAAATATCCCTCCTCAAACTGCACTTTCAGGTCCTACCCAGCTCACAGAGCAGCTTAATTGCCTGCAATTGCAATGCCAGCCACTGCAAATCATACACAGCTCTCCCATGAAAGCATTAAAGAGCTGAGACTTAATTAGCATCCCTGATTAAATAGCAATTCATACAGCCATTCTATCTTCCAGCTAGGGAGCACAGCTCTCTGAACAAGCATTGAAGGCAAAAAACCATCACATACCCCCAACACCCTCCTCCAGCCAAGCCCCAAAAAGTGACCCCCACCCATTTTCTTCAAACTTTATCATGCCAAATGCTCATTTCTTTCCAAAGGAAAGGTTACTGCAGACACACTTGGAACACTCCAAGGCCAAGTTTCCATTTCCAAGCTGAGAGGTTACAGACCCCACTAGAAATCCTGGTAGTTACAACAATATAAAGCAGTTCAGAGAGAGCAGCACTGATACTCAGCATCCAAAGGCTCCCACAAGCAGTCATCTTTCAACAGCCTGCAGTACCAGGGGAGGAAAAGGGGGCAGCTCCCCACACCCCTCCCCAAGAAACCACCACAACAGAAACCCCCTCCACCTGGTTGATAAAAGCCTAGAGAACAAGCATGTCAGCAATTGAGCACAGCTCCTTCTCTTCCCTTCTTCCACTTGAGATTTTTGAAACACATCCCAGCAGGAGAGGATTAACTCCTTCCTGAGTCAGTTGGGATTGGAATTCTTCATCCCCCTTGCTCTTTGGGAATCCTGAAGTGATGGAAAACAGTGAGCAAAGGCAGAGTATATCATAGAGAGATCCTCTCCCTGTTTGGCTAGGGCAACTACTGCAGCAGCCAGAGGTGGCTACATGCCATGAGAAGAAAGAGCTGGTGTATTGTGGTGTAGGAAATCCCTTTTTTTCTGAGTTCCCAGTGCCTGCAGGTTCTTATTCACCTCTTGGTGCTGTTCAAAAGCTGCTAGCTTGCTGGCTTTGGAAAGATCTCCAGACAGAAAAAAGGAGCAGGATCAGAGTGTGGCAGTAGATAACAGCAACAAATGCTTATCTCCACAGCTCCCACACTGGCCATGCTCTCCCCAGGCTGGAAGGATCATGTCAGCCCCTTGTGAAGCCTGAGAACATGCTCACTGTATGATGCCATGCCAAGTAAGAACAATTCACAAGAAGCAGTGATGAGACAACTACAAGAGAGAATTATGGAAAGGGAACAGAAGTAGTTAGGAGTTCATCTGCAGAGAAGAAGGTCAACAGGATTAGAGATATACAGGTGCTAGAATGAGCAAGGTGGAGCATCTCCTATAGCACAGACCAGCAGTTTTCAGATCCTGAAGACTGATGATTTTTTGGCTTTTAATGCTGAGGCACAAGGTCAAGAACTGATTTAGTAGTGAATTCCTGGATATTACCCTAAGTGCTCTAGGGGAGCACACTGAGGTTTTGGAAGCTTATCTCTCAGACCACAGAGAATTGCAATGTAGCAATCTTGCTTCTCTCATCTAAACTGGAAATCTTAGATAAGTGAAGTCTGTGATGAGGATAAATGCACTGTAACATGACAAGACTCCAGTAAATCAGCTAGACAGACAGAACAGTGACAGATGAGATCTAAGACAAGAGAGAGTTACTGCATTTAGGGTTTGAAATGTCATTTGGATACTGTTCATTGCTAATGTGCCTTCTGGGGTTTGCAAAGTCCTGTCCCCTTGGCCTTCAGAGGTCAAATTAACAGATCAAAATCTAAATACTTACTGATGTTTGACCATTCCCTACCTCCTGGGAAAAAGGACTTTCTTCTTGACCAAGCTTCCTGGAAAAGCTCTGTTCTTTGCTGCATAGCTTAACAGTTCATCCCTGATGCACTACACACACTCCTGCACTGCTTCTAGCATTCCTCAGTTCCACCTCCTATCCCATTCCCCACTCTGCTCTTCAGAGGGCTCCTGGAGCAGCATGCATTTCTGCAGGACTGAAGGAAACTCCCTTTGCCATCACAAGTACCAAATATTACATAGGTGTTTGAGATCAATCTGCTTGCTCCATGATGCTCAACAGCCTCACAAGTGGCATTTGCCTTGCTCTATTGTATCTCTAGCTTAGCCAAAGCCACTGCTTCTAGCTGACAAAGTAAGCAACCCAGATTTTTGGATGAAAGCCCTCACAAAGAACTCTAGGCTACCACTGAGCATGCAAACTTATCTTCCAGAGGAGTCTGAAGCAGTTTCAGCTATTTGCACTGTAAGACATGACTGCTCAGCTGAAGAAAGAAGCTTGGAAGAACATATGGTACCAATTACTTCTATCTGGATTTGTTTCTTTTCAGATCCAGTTTATCTGCACTGCTTGGCAGCTCAAGACTCTCTTTCCTCTCTTGAGGAAAGCTACCCCACACAGACATTATTTCTATGCTGGACAAATTATTTCTGCAGCCACATTCTGCACCCTAAGCCTCTCCCTGTGCCCCATCCAAAAGGTAAGTGTCATCATCTGGGACTGGGAAGGATGCCTTGGCACTTCTTGAGAGGTAAATCCAGAGTCTTGGCAAACTTTCAGCTTTGGTAATTGCATTCTGTCTGTCTGCAGCTCTTTTCTAACAAACAGCTAATGAATTCTAGCCCAGATGTGACTTGGAGCATGTTCCAGGAAGCTGGTAAATCAAAGAACAAACTTAATAATGAGAAACATAATTATAAGCCTTATTTCTCATGTATCTACTCTCCAGGTATCTTTCTGCTCTTTCTCAGCTCCCAGAATCCCTTCACAACAATAGCTGGACTCAACAGAAATCACAGGAGGAAATATCTCAGGATATTTTCTCTTTGAAATGCTGGTCAGAAACCCAAGGAGAATACCAATGGCACATTAAAGCTCTTTCCCCTCAGCCTACAGCAGCAACTTGGTAGTGTTTAGTTACCTCCCATTGAAAAGTTTCCAGCCCCTAGCTGAAAAGAAAGTCCCATAGCCACATGGGTGACAGTGCCAAATACCAGCTTCTGATAAACAAATGTAAAGGGAAGCAAATGTCTTCTGTATTTTGGAATGAGGAATTTGGCACCACTTCCCTTTGCACTGCTTGTATGAGGAGCATGGTCATATTTAAGGAGCAAAAGTAAACCTAAAAAAACATTGCCTTGCAAATGACAGTTACAAAGCAGCTTCCTCTAGGAACAGAGAAGAAATAAAAGCAAGAAAGGGAAAAAAGAGAAACTGAGAGCCATGAAAAGTGCTACCCAAAAGCCTCCCAAATGACATAAACATCTTTCTATCCTTGGGTTATGTCTCAGGGTCACAGAAGCACAGAATTGTCAGGGACCTTCAAGATCATCTAGTTCCACACCCCCTGCCTGCCAGGGACACCTCCCACTAGATCAGCTTGCCCACAGCCCCATCCAGCCTGGCCTTCAAAGCTTCCAGAGATGAAGCTTCCACAGCCTCTCTGGACAACCTGTTCCAGTGTCTCCTCACCCTAACAAGCCCCTGAACTTCAGCAGTTTGGAAAGGAGTATAAACATGCTATGAAAAGCACCTCTTGAAACCCAGAAAACCAAAAGCAGCAGTACTACAAGGTACCATGTTCCCTGTCAGCCTCTGCAACAGCCTTGCTCAGTTTGTGCATTTCCCAAAAAGGCCCAAACATGGGAATTTTGTAGGGGCAAGCTCTGCAAGCTCACACAAAAAGATCTGCAAGGACGGAGGTGTTCTGAATAGCTGATCACTTCTCACCACCCCCAGGCTGGACACTTGGCACAGTGGCAGGTAACTGCCAGGTACTTGGCAGTGCTAGATGTTCTATAGATCTCCTGAACCAAATTTGTCTTTCTTATTGGAAACAATTTTCCAGGCCACCTAGCTGGGAATGGCACCTTCCAAATAGGAAGCAAATAACTGCTGACTTCTTGGCTAGAGCATCTCTGGGAGGAGGAAAGGCTGAGAGCCCTGGGGCTGCTTAGCCTGGAGAAGAGCAGCCCCAGAGGGGAGCTGCTCAATGCTGAGCAAGAGCTCAAGGCTGGGGGCAAGAGGCTGGGGCCAGACTCTGCTCAGCAGAACAATCATCTTCCACTCCCTGGATGGCAAGAGGACAGGAAGGTCTTGCCAGCAGACAGAGCATCTCCATACCTGCCATAGGGAATGCCAAGGTAGCTCTTCATTCACAGGAGGCTGTTGTAACTTGGAGATCAAACCATGACTCTACCCCATGAACAATGAGGTTGTAGAACTCAGTCCTGATGTTTCTAAACTCACTTTTCTCATTCCTGATTAAAGGCAATGACACAGACAACTTCCCAGTGACTCTTGTTCATCTACTGAGACAGAAGCAAAGCTATTCACATTCCACCACAGTAGCATTTGCTTTAGGAAGGTTCCTCAATCACTTTGTTTCTAGATTTCAAGCTGGGAACACTGTAGTCCTACAGAGGCACAGTATTTCTAAAGGAGCTACAACTGCCCCTCAGGCTTCCCTCCTGCAAATGCACTCATCCAGCCACCTTGTGAGGCCTTCCCCTTATACCAACAGCCTGACCCAAACTCCCAAAAGTTGGGAAGTAAAAGCCTGTTCTCATTCTACAGACCTCAAAGGAAGACAACATTGGTCCCACAATTCTTCCAGCCTCAGAAGGGGGAGGTTGAAGAATTGCAAGCTCTTTTTGAGGGTACAGCATTAACCTTGGAAGAGAAAGCATTCAAAAGATGGAGAACTGTCCCAAAACAAACACTGACCTATATAATATAATAGGTTTTGTTTACTGAGGCATGAGCAGATAGTACTTCACTGGTTTAAGTGAATAGGCTCAGTGCCAAAGCTATCAATGGAAGGAGATCTGCTTCTGCTGCTGGGAAGTTCTGCTCTCTGCACAGCATTCAGTGGGGTGTAAAATGAGGACTTAATGTTACTTGCTTGGACTCAGTTCAACAGCAATTGCTGCACCTGTTCATACCAACACACACACACACAGAGCAAGCCCTTTTATTTTCCCCAGAACTCAACTCCATAAAACCTGGATTGCAATAATAAAGCTATGATTTATATTCCTACACATTTCTTTATTCTTTACTAATCACCTCCTTCCTAAAACACACTCATCTCCTAAAGCAAAAGAAAAAAAACCCCAACCTCCTCTCAAAAAAATCTGTTTCTGCCTGTTAGACAATAAGCAATTCCTTGCATCTTCCCTCCCCAAGAAAAGAAACCTTTCTGTACTGCATAATACCAAATATAAGCAAGATATTGTGGCCTCTCTGAAGCTTTTCTTCAGGTATTAAGCAGAAAATGGGGACTCCTGAAGCACAATGCACAGAAGTTAATTGCATACCCCTTTGAGGGTCATAAAATAACAAGGCACTTTTCTTCACAGACAAATGTTAGGTCTTATCTACATGGCACAGATGAAGTGTCCTCTCCTCTGGTGCAGCTCTAAGCCAATCTAAAGCAGTCCTGGTGAACTGACTTGCTGCCAGACTGCAGGGACTGTGCAAACAGAGGTTTTGGCTCTGCTGAGCAGTGAACATCCTCAGCTTCCACTGGGAGCTCATCTTCACTTGAAGGAGAAGGGCATTTGGCTAAATGGAGCCAATTTTAAGAAGCCAAGCCAAACAGATAGCACACCATGCTATAAAGGTGTTGCAGTAAAGAAATAGTCATCTCCAAAAGGCTACAAAAATTTGCTTTCAGTGATGAACTTGGAAGAGGCAAGGGGAGCAACCTGAGTGGGGTGCAGAGGATTGCTTGATTTGTGAAAACATTCTCTGTGAGCTGTTCCAAAGCAGACCAAATCCTCACACAGTGCACACACTTCCCAAGCTACATTTTCTGACTGTGTACCATGAGTTTTCACAATGCTCACCACCTCTCTCCAAGGCAGCTTGGAGATCTAGGGAGAAGAAGGAAGAGGTGTCAGGCCCATGGACTGTAGCTTCTCTTGCTTGGTGGTTTATTTGAAGAGAACTGTTGTGGCTAAAGCTCTCCATCACAGAAGGCAGAATAAATTCTCCTGCCCCCCTCCCTTTTTTTTTTCTTTCTTTAAACAGAGATAATATTTCCTCCTCATGTAAATGTTCACTGTAGTGCCTCCAACCAGCAGAGGATAGGCTACATTAAGATATCACCACTTTTAGGCTGTTTCCAACCAGCAGAGGATAAGTTACATTAAGATATCACCACTTTTAGGCTGTCTCCAACCAGCAGAGGATAGGCTACATTAAGATATCACCACTTTTAAGCTGTCTCCAACCAGCAGAGGATAAGTTACATTAAGATATCACCACTTTTAGGCTGTCTCCAACCAGCAGAGGATAAGTTACATTAAGATATCACCAGTTTTAGGCTGTTTCCAACCAGCAGAGGATAGGCTACATTAAGATATCACCAGTTTTACCTCATTTCCAACCAGCAGAGGAGAAGCTACATCAAGACATCACCAGTTCCAGCCTTCATCACTCTTATCTCCAAACCATTTGTCCTTTCCATGGCTACCACCACCACCACACACATCAAACCTTACAGGACACCCCCACTCAGGGCAAGGCTGGCACACTGCTCAAGAAGGCAAAGTTTATACTTGCTTGTCACACTTCAGAAGGGCCAGTGTTGCTTTGTACATTCTTCTGGTCTGTTCTGGGGGGGGTTTTTGGTTGTTTTTTTTTTCAGGTTTCAATTCATTTACAACAACATTTGCCAGGGGAAGGTCCAAGATTTGCAGGTCATGAAGAGACTGTTGATAAAAGATTATTTTAAACAGTGTGGCTGGATTTTTTCAAAGGAGCCCCCCAAAAATCTCTGTGTGCATTTTGGTGGGATTAAGGTGTCTATCTCTCTTAGACCTCTAAGAAAGAGAAAGAGCATAAAGGCCCCTGAATGATTAATGTCTACTTTTGGTTGTGAAATACCAGATTTAATTCTGTTTTGGTCTAATGGCTGGCACAGACCTGGAAAGGGAAGATGGAGATGAGAGGAGGAAAGGGATTACAACTGCCAGTCATATCCACAAAGAGCACCACCATTTCTAAGATCCATTGGACCAAATCTTGAAGCCTTTGATTAGCCAAGAAATTCCCATTAGCTGAGAATGTTCCACACAAGGCAGCTCTCCATACCTTGCCTAGTTCAGCTACTGAATACAAACTACCACTTCCAACCCTTCCACTAGTCAAGTTTTCTTATGCAGAACACACTCCAGCACATCCAACAGCTCTTTTTCTAGGGCTTATCACTGCAAGATGACAAAGTGTCAGCTTTAAGCTACCCTTGAAGAGTCTCCCTCCCTGTAAAGATGCCAATCTGAGACTCCACAAGCAAAGGCATGTTCGTGTTCTATCACATGTCAGCAGCTATAAACAACAGCCTGAAGGGTTCCTCCCCCTCCCCTCCTGTAAGCAAAGGAAGTTTTTATTCCTGCAGTAGTAGATCTTTCATGAAAGCTGTGAATCTTGACTGCTACATGGCAAAGAGAACTCCTGCTCCTGCTAAATAAAGTTCCTCAGAAATAAACCATCATGTTGGAGGCATTTATTTGCAAGACACTTTAGACATCCTCAGACACAACTCACTCAATGCATTTCAGAGTCCTCTGCACAGCCACCCAGGGATGGGATTTCACCTCTGATGTGAAGCAAGCTGTCAGCATTATACACACCAAACAAATTTAAAGCCTTGCTTTAAATTGAATGGAGATTATTTTAGGTTGCTGTTCTACAATCATAGAATGGCCAAAGGTGGAAGGGACCTTAAAGATCATCTGGCTCCAACCCCCCTGCCATGGGCAGGGATGCCACCCACTAGACCAGGTTACCCAGGGCCACATCCAGCCTGGCCTTGAACACTGCCAGGGATGGGGCAGCCACAACCTCTCTGGGCAACCTGTTCCAGTGTCTAACCACCCTCTGGGTGAAGAACCTTCTTCCAATTTCCAGTCTAAATCTCCCCTCCTTCAGTTTATATCCATTCCCCCTTGTCCATGCAACCTGACCAGCTGAAAAGTCTCTCCCCCTCTAGCTTGTTATCCCCCTTTAGGTACTGAAAGGCTGATAGGAGATCCCCTCCCTGAAGCCTTCTCTTCCCCAGGCTGAACAACCTCAACTCTTGAGTCTGTCCTTGCAGGGCAGGTGCTCTAGTCCTCTGATCATCTTTGTGGCCCTCCTCTGGACCTGCTCTAACAGAACTAGAAATTCTTTGGGGAAGCAACAGTGACTTTAGGTATCTGGGACTGAATTAGTCCTATAAAAAAACCCCCCATAAATGCAAGTGGCATTCTTTTGTGCTATCCACCCTCCAGACAGAGCCAGAACTGTCAGAATAACTGGCAGAGCAATAACTGATCCAGCTTTCCTGGTTAAAACAAGGAGGCACACCCCCCACCCTGCACAATATCACAGCAGCCCAGCTGTCATCCAGTCAACACTTTATGCTCCCCACAACCATTTCTAAGTGTACAGAAGTGCACTGTCCACTGCTGTGAGTCTGCTAAGGTCATTGGAGTTATAGCCTTCTGCAAAGATCCCTTTCTCATTTACACTTCCAACCTCTCTTCCAGCTCCCTGACTGTCACTACAAGAGCTTCCTGCTGGAAAAGCAACACTCATTTCTCATGGCTGTGTGTAAATCCACCATCTGGAAGGTAGGAATATCATGGAGAAACGCTGCTGTGCAGCTAGCATCCATAGCTAGGGCTACAGAGAAGAAATCTGGTTGCAAACACTTCCAGCAGGTAAACAACCACACAACCAATTCACACACAAACATAGCATGAGCCTTTACAAATGGAACAAACAAAGCAGTGTGATCTGAACCAGCCCAGGCCAGCAGAAAAGACTCTAGGGACTCTGCAGACAGGTCCACAATGTGTTTCACCCAAAAAACATCCCAGCATCATCACTGATAACTTCATTGACAGGGGAAGCTATGGTACCCATGCATGAACACAGCATTGGTGAACAAAACTCCCTGGAGACAGCCTCACATTTGGCTTCCAGACACAAGACAGGCTGGATACAGATGCCAGATGCTACAAGGAATAATCACTTGTGTTCCTCTTTCTGACCCAATGTCAGTTCTTCAACAACGTTGGCCCAGGCTGCCCAGGGCAGTGCTGGAGTCGCCAACCCTAGAGGGGTTCAAAAACACCACATAGCTATGGCAATGGGTGACATGGTTCAGTGGCATGGTGGTGTTGGGTCAATGGTTGGACTTGATGATCTTAGAGGTCTTTTCCAACCTTTTTAATGATTCTATGTTCCATGGCCATTCTTTAATCCCAAAAGGTCCAAAGCAGGAGCAACCACTCTTGGAGTATCAAGCAGCAACCATTCCAGCTCTGCTTCTGCCACTCTTTTGCAGCAAAGCAGGCAAGGAATTGGGCCTTGGGAGTTCTCATCTGCTTTCCAAAGAGGACCCCAGAGGACAATAGTAACCTCTTTTCATTGTGGCCATTTCTTTGGAGTATGTCTTTCTATCCAGGAAGGAAGTACAACTGATAGATCTTCGTGCAATTACAGCTATTTTAGCTCTGTCTGGGCTTCAACAATGGCAGTGCATTTTGCTAACAGCTTAGCTGTCCTCAAGCTGCATGCCTTTGTCACCTCCTAGGAGGAAAACTGCCCACCACCATCTAGTAGAGAAAAAAAACACCCTAAAAGTGTGCAGCTTTATCAGCATTGCCCATTATCTCTGGCATTTTGAAGATTGGCTGCATGGAAGGAGGGAGCAGCTAATCTTGAGGGAAAATACAACAATGTGACAAATCCCCACAATAAAGTGTGGCAAAAATGAAGCTTTTGAGGGAGCCTGAATATAATCATTTTCTAGACAACATCTACAGAACCTCTAAAGGAGGAGGATTATTCCCCTTGCCCCTCCATCTCACCCCTAACATCAGGCCACCCAGAACTGGAAGGAATTCATCTGTAGCCACAAGAAACATGGCTTTTATTTGGCAGGCACCTGGGCATTGGTCACATATTCAGTTGCTGTATCTCAGGCACCTCTCAGCAACTCCTGTCTTGAAGCAAATCACAACAGCAACAGCTCTGTCCTTGCACTGCAGGTCTGGCACAAGTTTCTACAGCTGCAGACTAGTGGCCAAAAGAACATGGAGTGGCCTCCTGAAAGAGAGACAATATCTTACAGGAGTCACTCAGAAAGCATCTGTTCCTCAGCAATAAAATGGCTTTTGTCTTACTCAGAAGACAAGGCAGCAAGTTCTTCTTCCCTGAAGAACAAAAGAACAAACTAAATAGGGTTGCCTTTCTAATTTTGTCAGTGCTGGCACAGATGTGATCTGCACATCATAGTGGGGATTTTTAAAAATATAGATTTTAAAAGACATTCTCTAGGATATTTGTGAAGTTTCTCACAGGTCTGGCTAAGCATTTCCCAAGCTCATATTTGGCCATTATTGAACTGCTTTGGCTGAGATAGGAGTACTCTTTTAAAAGGACCATTCTTTGATCATTTTCATTTCATTTACATTTAGAAATGTAAATGAAATTTACATTTTATTTTCTTTATTTTTATTTTTTTTCTTTATTTTCTTTATTTTTATTATCTTTATTTTCATGTAGCCTGCATAAAGCCAGAAGGAGAATATGATGCTGAAGCTCAATTTTCAATCTAAAAAGGTCCAGAGCTATAATAAATAAAATTCCAGCAGGCACAGTTCAACTCCCTTTTGGGAGAGGAGTTACACTGAGACAAGCCAAAATATTCCCTGGCCCCTCTCAGCTGCTTTTCAACACTGGCCTTGAGCACCTCCCATTCTGTATCATTTCTATCAAACCCAATTTCCATTGGGACTACCCTAGCAGTGTGGCATCACTCTGTAAATCTGTCAGCTCCCTTGGAGACCCTTGGCAACCACTTCTGCACATCTAGAGCCTCCTTGGAAACCCTTGTTGTGTAAAAATCAAAATCATCCTTATGCTCAGTGGAACTTGATATATTTGCAGTAGCTGAATGCAACTCGGGGGGGGGGTGGGGAACAACCTAATTTTCCTTGCAGCCCCCTGAGGGTTGCTGTGAGGCAGAACCATCAATCTCCCTTTACAGGCAGATGAAATTCCATCCCATGTCTCTATCTACTGTCAAGCAGTGCTGCTTTCTCTTGCAGGCTTTAAAGGCTGCTGGGAGTGCTTGAAGAGGCAGTTCTGAGTGCTAAACCATTGATTGTCTCCACTGCTCCTAGAAACACCTGCAAGCCCTTTCCTCTGCTCCTGAGGGGACCTAGATGCCAGAGCCAGATTCACAACCAGTAACAAGTGACTGTTGATCCATTCCAGGGACTGACCTTTCCAAGGGAAGCATTTGGGTCCCTTTCTTGCTGTTTTCTTTGGCAATATTCATTCTTATTCCCTTCTCAACTACACATGCTGCTTATTGGAACCGGATTGTGTTCAATCCAGTAACCACCTTACCTGCCAGAGTGTTTGGGGACTTAGCAGGAGAGGGGAGTGGGTGGCAGCCACCTTTCTTATCAGACCTGCACTCCTAAAAATCTATTCAGCTCCAGGATATTAATCACTGCCTTATAATCACTCAGTTCCTATGGCTTTAGGTCAGGAAAGAAGGTAGAGTTACAGAGTGTTGGACAGACCTTAGCAATCAGCAGCAGCTTTCAGGTTCAGTGGAGTTCCCACCATGACAAGTCACCTAAGGGATAATGTGGAGATAACCTAGAGGTTCCTTCCAACCCCTACCATGCTGGGATACATGAGCACTCCAAGCCAGGCTGCTGGATGGATTTATAGACATGCATCCAGATGCCATACTTCAAAGCTGAAGATTTCTTTCAAATCTTCTCTACCAGATCAGTACCAGATTGTCCAAGGACAAAGAAGTGACAGTCAGTAAGTGTGCCACTGCTCCATGTTCACTCAGAACCATATTACCACCTTGTCATGGTGACAAGTTGTTTCCAGCTGGGTGCACAGCTTCAGCTAAATCAAGTTACAACTGACATTCAGTTCCAGTCTGTTCACTTTTATCCTAACTGAAGCACTTTCTAATCCAAGCAATCATCTTAAACGTCATCAAATGACAGCAGGAACATAACTGACAGTAGGGAAAGATAAGGACTGGAGGGTATACATATACAGAGACAGATGTCCCCTAGTGAGGCCACCTCTGGAGTAGTGTGTCCAGTTCTGGGCTCCTCAGCTCAAGAGAGACAAGGAACTAGTGGAGAGAGTCCAGCAGAGGCTAGGAAGATGCTGAGGGCACTGGAGCATCTCTGGCAGGAGGAAAGGCTGAGAGCCCTGGGGCTGCTTAGCCTGGAGAAGAGCAGCCCCAGAAGGGAGCTGCTCAATGCTGAGCAAGAGCTAAAGGCTGGGGGCAAGAGGAGGGAAAATGCTTTTTGGTGGTGCCCAGTGACAGGACAAGGGGCACTGGGCACAAACTGGAACACAAGAAGTTCCACCTAAACATGAGGAAAACTTTCTTTGTTGTGAGGGTGTTGGAGCCCTGGCCCAGGCTGCCCAGAGAGGTTGTGGAGTCTCCTTGTGTGGAGAGATTCCAACCCCAGCTGGAGGTGACCCTGGGCAAGCTGCTCTGGGTGACCCTGCTGGAGAAGGGAGGTTGGACTGAATGATCCCCAGAGGTCCTTTCCAACCCCCTCCATGCTGGGACTCTGTGTGTGTGTTTAGATGTAAGCAAACCTCATCACTGAGCCCTGGACACCTGACAGCAGGTCCCAGGCTTCACTTAGATAGCAGCTGCACACAGAGTGACAACAAGGCACCAGGAGGCACAATTCTAGGGAGTCTGGCAGCAGGAAAGGCTTAGCCAAACTGGTGGGTGATTGATAGGTTTCAATATCTAATATCTAAATAATATCTAAAGGGATGTCTAACATCCAAGATCACTAATTAGCTGACTTCCTAAATTCAATATATATTTTGTTTCAAAATAACCCCCAAGAATTACTGCATAACCCCAGAAACTGTGAAAGGGTCCCCAAAGAAATGCCAAACTAAACATACCAGGGTGCAATGCCACTAGGCCCTTACTGTGCTTAAGCTGTCTAAAACATAACTGTTTATCCATTACACACCAGGAGTCTTGGTCATAAACAGGCACCTTAGATGAGATCTTAGTTTGTCTTGCCTGTAATAAAACCCAACAACCCCAACCAACCAACCAGCAACAAAAAAAAAACAACCCCAAAACCTAACCAAACACAAAACCAGTCCAGAGCTACTCCAGAAAAGCTGATCCTGGTACAATCAGATTTTGGAATTGGCAAGAAAAACTTGGTACTCTGCTGGGATGAGGTGGTAGGATTTAGATTGGATATTAGGAGGAAGTTCTTCACTGTGAGGGTGGGGAGACACTGGAACAGGTTGCCCAGAGAGGCTGTGGAAGCTCCATCCCTGGAAGCTTTGAAGGTCAGGCTGGATGGGGCTGTGGGCAACCTGATCTAGTGTGTGGTGTCCCTGGCAGGCAGGGGGGTTGGAACTAGATGATCTGGAAGGTCCCTTCCAACCCTGGCAATTCTGTGATCTAAAACCAGGAACAGAAGTCAAGAGAGAAAATCAGAAAGCCAAGAATATGCTGAATGGGTATCTGAGGACCACATCTGAGATGACCTGGACTGGTGAACAGTCCCACAACCCTGCCAATAATGCCCAGAGGGCATAATAGCCTGGCATAGCTAAATATGGTCTCTCAGACACATTTCTGACAAATAGTTACTCAACTTTCCCCCAGGGTAAGCATTTTATTACAGCAGACAGGAAACCTCACTAACTCACAGCCTCTAAAAGTTCAGACACTCTTGAGGTAGATCCAGACAGCACCCAGAGATTCAAACAGCATGAGGCAGGTAGGAAACAAACCACAACATCTTCAAAATCCTTGGTAACATCACTAATTACACAGCATCTTCTGTAGCAGGAGGGTTTCCAGAGATTAAGAAAACAAAAAACCAACCAAAAAGAAACAAGCAAAAAACCCCAACCTCCACACACCAAAAAAGGCAGAGACCTTCCAGTAAGTCTCAGGTATCACCAGCATGGGGTTTGGTCCTTGTTTTTTTGGGGGGGGTTTCTTTTAATAATTGCCAGAAATTTGTGTTCTGATACAACCTACTCCTAGTGGGCCAGCAGATCTACAGAAGAATTACAAGGATGTGTGTTCCCACACAGAACTTGGAAGGAGAGCACTTCAGACCACTGAGATCTCTTTGCTGGTGAGGAGCTGAGCTACTGGGGATGAGAACTAGAGTTTTTGGGGAGCTGGGAAACTTAGGCTGCAGCATGAGAGCAAAAGCAGTCCTGCTCCATTCATTTTTAGGCAAGGCTGCAGGCAATTTTAGCAGCCCACTGGTACTAGGTTCACCTGGTAGATGCTGCCACTCTAAAAGGTGTGATTTTCATACACTGAAAGAAGAAAAAAAAAAGCAGCCCATCCTCACCCAAAACCAGAACCAAGTCTGGTTCTGTTCACACAGAATTCCATCACATCACAGCCTGCATGCTTTACCTTCCCCCAGCTTGCTGAAATGACCACTCCTGCTTCTGGCTGTCAAGGAGTGGGATATTTCCTAGCCACAGGATATTTGCACAACTAGGCCACTGATTAGACTTGTCCTTGCCAAGCTGGAACAAAAATGAACTTTCAAGAGCAGCAATGAAGGAGGTACACTGGGGAATGATGATACTGTCCATGTGCCCAGGTGCCAAACCACCAGACCAAACGTTATCCAGGTGAAAGTCACTTTTAACTCACGGCACTCACCTACAGTTCCAATTAGCTCTGATTTAACACAAGTTAGGACACTGTCAACTCACCAAGGAAAGGCTGTGAACCTAACAATACCCTGAAGGAGTCCTGACCCCCCTCCTTCTCCTCTCCCCTCCAAATTAACAAGAAGCCAATCTCTCTGGCTTCAGCCCAGCTGATAAGCTTCTCTCACTGGCTAGGTGGGACACAGCACCAGATTTATAAAGGACCTCAAGAAATCTTGCAATCAATATGCAGCACAGATCTCTGCACTCCAGCAGTTCCATTATCTTGTGTGGCACATGCCCTGTTCCCATGGCAACCAGCATCCTTCATCCAACTCCATTATCACAGCTATTGGAGGCTTTCACAAAGAGGGAGGGGGAAAAAAAAACAACCCAACTCTCTGGTGTTCAAGCCATGGCTCAGAGCTACTTTGTGCTAATAAGCCTCAAGAATAGATAGAAGAAGAGAAGAAAATAATAGAGCAAACTCTGGTTTGCTAATCTGTGAGCAACCTGGCAGAGCAAGAAGTGGCATGGGAAATGCAACCCCATCAGCTAAGGGGAAGAGACTTATGTAAGTGTCTTCATTAAGGGAGATGAACATCCTGCAAATTCACTACAGCCTTCTCCTTCCAGAAAGAGTCACAGGCAGCTCTCTTGAGGAAGAGCAGCTTTGGAACAGGCACCCCAACACAGGAGGACCCCCCTGGACCTCTATTGCAGTATGAGCTCCTCTATCATTGATATCACCTATAGCCTTCTCTTCAGAAAGGACTGAGTTTGGAACTAGGGTGCCCACCAGTTTGACAAAACAATTTGATTTTGACCTTTTTCTGATGCCCAAGATTAAAGTTTTAAAGGGCTCCTAGAAAAATCTATAATCTTTATAGTAAAATCTATATTTGGCTTCTAGAAATTGTCCCTAGATACTCTAAGTAAGGTTTCTCTATCAATAACATCTCTTTTTTTTTGAAGGGGGGGGGGAGGCATTTAAGCATTTCCACATCAAAGCCTTCCAGCAGCCTCATTATACTTTGCACAGCTTAATACAAAGATTCTCTTAGTCACCAACCAGGGAATTTCAGGCAGAAAATAAATAACCTAATTTACTAAAGTGACCCTTGACAAATCATCCTTAAGTTGCTAGCTAGAGGTTTTATCCCTGTGAAATACACATGGGTCAGGAGGAAGAGAAATGCTTTGAAGTTGGAGGGTTTGAAGGCTCTCAAAAAGAAATGTTAAAACACCTGGCAAAGGCATTACAGCAGAAAATGCCCTTACAGATGCCACTGGAGGCTGACAGGCTGCTGAATCCAGCTGATCTTTAGCTACAGTTCAGCTTAATTGTGCTCAGCACCTGTTCAGAGAGAACAGGCATTCTGCAAGTGTCTTGAACACCATCTATCCTCAGCTACACCAGCCACATCCAGGGTCAGGTTAGGTGTATCCCTGGCTGCTGAAGGTAAGCAAGGTCAGCACTCAGAACAGACCCTTCAGGGAGGTGAATGAAAGCAGCTGATGCCACTCTCCAAACTCCCTATCCCTTCCCTGAGCATCCAGGCATCAGGACCCACAAAGCCCAGTTTTCATGTGGCCTCTGGCAACAGCTGGGCTAGCAGATCATCTGAGGCTCCCTGAAGCAGGAGGCTTTCATCCTTCCACTCCTGCCACACTCCAGCTCCAAAAGAAACTGCACCCCAACACAGGAGGGTCCTTGGCAGCTCCTGCTCCTTAGGTTTGCAGAGCAGTAGGTCAGGGCCAGTCACTGACCCCACACTTGAGAATGATTTACAAGCATTACTGATGAATATTTAAACATTAGGTCCTACAGAAAAGAAGGTATCAACTTCCACTACTGGTAAAGGAACATGCTAAGCATTGAGAAGACAGACAGACAGACTTCACTTGTCCACAGCTACTCTCATCATTATGTATGCATGCAGCTGTTTGCAACCCAAAAAGCCTCCTGACTTGCCCCTGCCCTCATCTCTCTGGTCCTGCAGTCAGCAAGTGCAAGCCACTGTTTGATCAACTGTGCCTGACACCAGTCTCCAGGCTGATGCTGCCTGTCCAAAGAGGTGAACTCATTTAAGGGAAGTGAAGAAAGCATGATTACTGTCTGAGAAGGTAACTTCCATAAGGTTTAAGCATCTTTACATTGGAGGCTGAAGGCATGTTGCTATTCAACTCTGGAAGAGACTTGGAATTCTGCTCATGTTTGACAGCTAGAGAAATCAATGGAATTAGATTCAAGTCATTTGTGCCACTGAAGCCCACAAAGAGGCTTAACATATTTAATCATATAGCTTTCTGTTATTAAACAGTTTGCCAGAGGAAAGGGCATGGAATTTTCCATCTACACCTTTCTCTTCAGAACCTGAAGTCCAAGTTTGCACAAAGTCTAATTTCTTGCTCATGAGACTGGAAAAACTCTGCTGTCACAGAAAAGCTATGGAGAGATGCTCCAGGAAGAGCTTAAACTGCTCTTCCATATTTTTTTGCTGTGCTTCAACCCAGGGCTGGCTGCTTCCTTCCAGTTCAAAAGCAGGTTCTGCATCACCCTCCTGTACGTGACCAGCAAGGGATACTAAGATGGGACCGTGAGGGGAAGAAAACCAGGAGAGGCAGCTGAGGAAGCTGACATTGTGGTCCGCCCCAATCCATCTGCTAAGCCAGAGAGCATCTACCCCACAAGAGCAGCAAGATCCTGGAGGAATGATAATCTTTCAGAAATGTTACAGCCCTGTTGAAATAATCCCTGTTAATTTTAATTTTGGAAGGTTAGATAGTACTCAGAATTTGCTCTAATTGCAGATTCCTCAGAATAGACTCCTCTGGTTGCTCTGTAATCAAATCATAATTAAAGCATCTGTGGCATTTTATCTAGCCCTTCCTGCTATTTGTAGCATTTACAGAAGGCAACAAAACCACAGCATACAAAATTTCCAGCATCAAGGCTCAGCATCAGAGCAATAATAGGGATCTGTGCTCGTGTGACTGTCTGAGTGTCTCCTTAGGCTTTCATTAGCCTTTAAAAACAATTGAGGATGAGAAGAATACTAAACAGTGCCCCCCTTGTTGTATCCACAACTGGAGGCCATGTTTTTATTCCTGGGATCCTTGTTTTTAGCCCAGCTGCCTCATTTCAGCTCAGCTTTGCCGAGCAAACAGTCACACAGGGGGCAAACGGTTGCCAGAGCCTGAAATTAAGAGGTATGTTAACTAGCCATATCACCTGGAGACAGGAAAAACCTTTTCTCTTTGAACAACTCCATCAGTTGTTAGACTTGAGTCACATTTCAGCTTGGCAAAAATACCCAACCAAAACCCAACCAACAGGCAAGCTCTTGGAGCTATCCCAGAGAACCCCCAAACTGACACACTGTAGGGTTCAGGCTATGGAAGAGTTGCTAAACTGATTCATTGTAGGGTTCAGGCTATGGAAGAGTTGGTGCTACCAAGGGACCTTCAAGGGCATATTGTAAAGCACATTTCAGAAGGAAGGTGACTGCACAAACTCTGCAAGTTCTCCCTCTCCCCTCCAACACCCACTACTCACAAGGACTGGAAACACTGAGCCAACTTCTCTGGGAAAAAAACCAGTTTGCATCTTGAGCTTAGAGTTTGAGGCATTTCATGTCAGAGGAAGGAAAAAAAATAAAGGAAACCCAAAATCACCATTTCTTGCAGAAGCAAAATGTTGAGATCAGGGTGGGATAGTTTAGTTGGGAATTTTTAGTTTGTATTGAAAGGAATACACTGATTGGTAACTGAAAGCATTATCTTTTGAAAAGAAAATGTTGTGCTTTATTCACCACTGACATGACTTTTTCTTCCTTCTTCTGCCCTAGATTTCAGTCTTGTTACACAATTTTGAGAAGTTAAGAAGTAAACCTCAGCCATGCAGGCACTGCCTGGGAAGCATATGAGTACAACTGCTACCAAAGGTACTGATTTTTTCACTGTGTGCTTTTCATTGTGCCACCATCCTAATTAAACATGAAACTAATCGTTATTTTACACAGAAAAGATTCAATTTACACAAGGATTACTCTGAGAGGGCTTCAGGAGAGAATCAGCAGCAACTTTGCTAACAGCATATTGCAGCTCTTTAAAAATATAAAGATCATAACTGGAAGAAAATCAAAATTTTCCAGCTTCTATTTCTTCTTCAATAACTTCTATTTTGGGACAATGAGTTCTTTCAGAAATGGTTTGGAGTGGGGAAGTGATTTTGGAACAATTTATACCTAAATATGCTTCATTTGCACCTTAAATAGAAAGCATTTTCCTATCTATTAGATAATGGTAGGTGTAAGGTTCACATCTGGATTGGATTTTATTTCTTTTAGGGGTTTTCTTTTGATGGTTGTTTGTGTTTTTTTTGGTTTGTTGGTTTTTTTTTTAACCAGGTATCAATAGTACATCAGATTTCTTAAAGCAAGACAAACTCAGGACTCCTGAGACACCAAAGTGCTTACTCAAAGCACAGCATCAGTTGCAGCTGAAACCAAAGGAGTTGTTCCTCTTATACCTTGAGGGTTCCTTGTGAGCCCCAGGGTTGTCTCTTGTAACAGAGCTGTCATTAACCCAATACAAAGCAGAAGTTGTGTTAAGAGTGGCATTTTCTGCACATTTCACTCTGATCAGAGTGGAAACATGGAAATCCCAGAGCGTTAATGTCAATGGTTTGGGTCAGTTTCCTTGGGGGAAAGCCAAAGCCTGACCTCTCTGTTGGTCCAACTACACCAGTGCAACTGACAGCAGCTTTTAATCCCTGGCTTGCAGATGACATCAGCTCTATTGTGGACATGGTCAGCATCTCCTGTGTTCCCTGCTTGCATGTTGGCCAGATCTTTAACAATTAAATTTATTGCCAAATACATTTGTGCAAAAATTTAAACCAAACCAAAAGCAAAACCCCAAGGGGTTCCTTGGAGAGTAACAATTTCTTGTTCCTGTTACACTGTGGGACTTCAAATTCCTTCAAAACAGAAAGGGGGGTAGAGTACACACACAAAACTATGGGGTTTAATTATTTTACTTCCTAGCAGATGAGGGACTGAATCCTGTCTGTGTTTTGTAAACAACACTCTTTATGCAGCTGGCAGATTTGGGGTTTAATCAGTAAAGGAGATCCAGGTGTAGATGAATTTACTTATCAAGTAACCTTCCAGCCTGACTGAACAAACCACATTTCAAAGGCTCACTTCTCTGGCCTGAGAAAGCCTCAGATTTTTAGAGGTGTGATTTTCACCTTAAAAATCTCAACAGTAATAAAAAAAAAAAAAAAAGACATAAATCCACTTGGTATTTCATTCTAGTCTCACACAGAGCTCATGGCACAAGCAGAAGCTGGGGCTGAAATGCTGGCTATCCTCACACTGACAGCCAAAGGACATGCTTCTGGAAGCAGGGGAAGAAAATCTCTCAGTTGCTAGAAGTTCTGAAGAGCATCATCTGTGGGGGTTTCAGCCAGACACCCAAGAATTCACCCACCACCCCAATACAGTTTAGTCTTGTGGCAGATAACAAAAATCTAAAGATTGCATTTCTTATTGCTAAATAAGAAACACAACAACAACAACAGACCCCACTGTCTTGCCCTCTGTTCTCCTGAGCTGCTGCAACAACTGACCTTGTCTTTTAAGTGGGATGTGTCACGACTGTGAAAGCCTTCGCTGCCTTTCTCTCTCTGGCCACGTCTGGGCTGTCATCGCCTGTTCAAAGAGGTCAGGTCTGCAGCATCAACCTTCCATTGCAAGCATTCAGAAAGGCTTTGAAGGTGCACTGCTTGCTGCATTTTATGTAACCAAATGTGTCACCAGATTAAAAAAGCACAACCATGCAAATGTCACAGCTGACCATCTAACGTGCAGTGGAGAAGGCACAGCTATATCCCCAAGTCCAAATGCATTTTTCCTTTCCAACATTCAAGGCAAGCACGAGTTAGAAGGAATCATGGTAAAGTAGAAAATCCTAAGATAACTTGAAAAGAAATTGTCACCCAAGATTCTCTTCAGAGATAATATTTCTATTTTTTTTTTTTCCAAATCACTTGTTCCTAGTTGAGTCATCCCAGAAAGCAGCTAAAGCTTGTGGAAAATTGTCACCCCGTATAGGATGATGAGTGCAGAATTCTTACAGATCATTTAGGTATTTCCTTTTTGCTTCTGTAGCTTGGATTGCACTTACATGGTGAACAGATTCAAATGCACAGGCAAAAACATCTTCCCCCACTGCCTCCCTACTTGTTCCCAGTCCTCGTGTTCAATTACCACTCTGTTATGCTTAATAATGCCATCAACGCTGCAGTACCCCAGCAATAATAGAAGCATCACATCCGCAGCCAGTGTCTTCTTCAGTAAATACATTAACTACCAACTTGTCCACAACAACAAATCATTCTTTACTTCTGAAATGCATTTTACCAGCCCACAATATTCATCAATCAAGGGAGCCTGGTAGATGCTGCCTCTGAATGTATGAGGCAGCCTCAGCTTTTAACTTTACCAAACGAAACTACGTGGTCAAAAAAGCAGACGTGAACATTGCTTCACTTCTCCCTTTTCCACCTGCATATGAATTCAGAAGATTCAGGCACAGAAAAAACACACAGCCCACGCTCACCAGGTATGACGAAATTCACAGCAGGAAAACAAAATTGCCTAAAATTTAAGCAGAGCTATGCTCATATAAACACACACACGATAAAAAACCCCTGTAAAAACTAGCAGTCCATGCTGATCATCACCAAATGACATCATCTGTACCTTGAACCTCAGAAGAAACAAAACCCATTGATTTCTTACATATTCTATATAGTCTAAAGATGCAGAGCTCTTCTACAAGGCATTCCCTATGATGTCAGTGTCTACATTAAAATGCTTCAAACATGTCAATGGTTAAACAATGTTACCTAGGTAGAAAAAAACCCCAATGAGCTGTCAATTTTTGACACAGTATTAACACAGCAATTTCTGGCAGATTTCATCCATTTACCAATTAGGACTGAAATTTATTTTGGCAACTGAAGGAAGCTATCACCACAATCACCTATGTTTTCTCTCTGTTCCCCCTACCCCACCCAAAGTATTTAGATTTACACGCATTAAGTGACTGTTGATCCTCAACAGTGCCCACGTTCCACATACCCAGCTAAAGTCAAGTTGAACAGCTCACAGAGTCTTTCAAATTTAAGTCACTTTTACACCTGCATGTGAATTTAGTAACTCCAAGTTTTAAATCACTACCCTTCATAGCTACATCTCCACATTTAAAAGAGAAGCTGCCAAGTTCCTCAGATTTTGAAGAGTCCAGGATCAGCCACTGTCCCTTTAATGTTTCACCTCCTCACCAAAAGGAACCAAGAGTCTTTTTACTAGAGCTCACTGTGATGCACTGGAATTTGCCAGGCAGGTCAGGAAATCCCCTGAAGCAGAGGAAGAATATTAAGGAGATGGGACATGTATATCAAATCTCATTACTGTTCTCTTATGAGAATCAATCAAGTGAAAGGAATTGATGATGTCATTATTACATCATTCACTTTGAGATTAGAAATTCATATCTACTTAGCAACCAAAACTGTCCAATGCAGAAGTAAGAGATCCAGTGGAAGATGTTCTCATCTGACCCATTTGCTGCCAGATAAATATTTACCCATCATGGTTTCACGACTTTGTAAGACACACAATAACTTCAGAACCTCATTGCTTCAAGTACAAAACATTAAAGGCAAAACATTCTGATTCTTCTTTATTAATATCCAGGTACATTATTGTTTACCCCACAGCAGCTAATACAGACATTCCCTCACAGTCATCTTCCTTTCCACCTTCCCAGAGATCCAAGCCCTAAAAGTGCACAAAGAAAAAGCTGGTGCTAAGGAGACTTTATGATTTAAGAACTACAACCTCTGTCAGAACCTCAAACCTCATCTAGTCAAGGGAGGCTAATGCAATTGCATAGCAATGCCCGTTCACAAAGCATGCTTATTTCTATAAACTAAGCTGAAAACATCCGGCTGATGAGCTCCAGTTTCTGTCAGAAATTCCAACAAAAACAAACCCCACAAAGCTCTGTGCATGAAAAGGGAATTGGTCATGCTGCTCCCGTGGCTATTTCTGGGACCTGAGGAGGGCTTGATGCCCCCAATCTATGTCTGACCTCATTTTCTTTAAAGTTCACTCATCTTTGGTGAAAATAGAGTTTAAACGAGTTCCGAGGCAACTGAGCACAGATAATACACGAACTGTATAACTCAATCTTCAATTCCCTTATCAACAAGCTACAACCGCAGCACCAAGGCGGACACTCCACGTATCCAAACCCACACTCTGCCACAGTCTAACGGAACACATTTAACGTGAAAGGAACAAAAATAAACCACTTCACCTCCAGGAAATAACTTTTATTAGGACAAGGCGGGTGCTCTATGAGCCGAACCCCCCGGGGCCTTTGCCCCCAGAGCCCTGCTCTGCTCTTGCTCTCCCCTCCTCGCTTCTAGCGCTCGGTTGCTGCCTCTGCCTTCCCGAGCGCACACACGGCCGGGAGACGGCTGAACCGATCGAGACCAGGTGTCACAGCCGACCTCCACGCCACCCGTGAGTCGCCACCGGCGCGACGGCAACAGGCGACACCGCCCGCGGCCCCTGCCCGAGCGATTTACCTCGGAGGCTCCCGTGCCGCCGGCAGCCCCTCGGCGGGGTCGGTTCCCCTCTCCCCCCCGGGGCTTCGCCGCCCTCCCAGGAGACGCCTCCGGAGCAGTCTCAGCCTCCTTGCTCCGCGGCCGGGGCCGCAGAAGGAACGAAGGAAGGGCGCAGGCACCGCGCTGTGCCCCGCGGGGCTCAACCTCGCCCCGGGGTGCCGCGGGTCTGGCTCGGCAGAGAACTGAAGTTTGCGCTCAGACGCGCACACCCTACCTGCCGCCGTGGCGGAGGAGGAAGAGAAGGAGGATGAAGAACAAGAGCTGCCGTTGCCACCGCCGACACCACCACCACCCGGCCCGAACCACAAGCGCTGCCCTCCCCGAGCGATAGTAATGTTCATTTAAAGCTCGGCGCCCGCCGCTCCGCCGCGCCCTCCCCACGCAGCAACGGCCGCGCAGCAGCAGGGCCGGGCGAGAGCCGCCCCGCCCCGGTCCGCCCCCGGCCCGCCCCTCAGCAGAAGGACCAGTGCGTCCATGCGGCACCGGCTGGTACCCATCAGTCCTAGTCCTGGCCCTAGCCCCAGCCCGGCGCTCGTGGGTTCCCCTCAGGCCAGTCCCGGCCCCATATCTCCCCGCCTGACCTCGGGCCGAAGGTCCCGTGGCTCTGCATGGAGGCGACACCTCTTAGCATCTTACCCTGTCCCCCTCGTCCGTCTCAGAAGAGGTTCCAAGACCACGTCAGGCAGAGCCGTGCCGCAGATCCCTCCCTTTGGGCAGTTTGGTGAATGCTGGCTTCCCCTTGCTCTGAGGTAATGGAAGTGGAGCAAAGAAGTTAAGAACAGCAAGTCCAAGCAGCTGCTGGAATAAAACCGTTCTCTGAGCAATTTGGAGAGGTGCGTGTGGCCAAGTGGAAAGGTACTTCAAACAGAAAAGCTTAGAACTGTGTTTGGAAGGCGTTGAAACAAAGCTACCTTTCCAAACTTCCTCAAAAGTGTCTCAGGGTAGGAAAAGAAATGGTCAGAATTGCCCTTTTCTTGGACGTCTTTTCAGTTTGAAGTTTCTCGGCTTAAGATTTTCCGACAGAAATCCCCAGCCTGAGAGCATATTTCCCAGCAGGGGCAAGACCAGGTGAGCTCACCACAGGGGTGACACCTGCCTTGTCCCAGGAATAAAAGAGCAGATGCTCTCTTATGGTGTGTCCATGGTGTGTCCATGGTGTTTCACCACGTCCAACCACGTTCCAGAGAGCCAACAGCTGGCAGAGAAAACACTGACACCTTTGACTTCACAGGTGATCCTCTGAAAGAAGGGAAAGGCAGTGACAACTGGCCAAAGGACTGAACCAAAAGAACACCTTTGAGAGTGCTTGTCAAGTTAAACTGGGTTCTTTTGTGGCAGGATTAAAGTAGCCATCACCATATTAGAAGAGTCAATCCCATCTCTTTCCCTGTATTTCACTGTATTAAAGCACAGCAACTGTTGGTTAGAAGATCAACATTCTATGATTCACAAAGTCTGCCAACATCATATGACACACAAAATGGCTAACAAACCCAGAAATGACACTTATCCAGCCAGGAAGACCTGGTCTCTTCCTTTACCTCCCAAAGGCACAGAGGAGACTTCTGGTTATCATTTCCCCCATTAGTGGATTATGAACCCACCTCTAATTTTTGTCTTCTCGATGTCTACATTGCTCTGTGTGAAGATAAGGATGAAGTGTGAGCTCATACAGCAATAAAATCATAAACACCAGCGTGTATTACCAGGATGTGCAGCTAGAGAGGATATGTCTCCTAAAACTGTCTAATTGCATTTGGAAAGCCAGCTAGATAGTGCAGGAGTTGCCTGATTGCTCGTGGTCTTCAACGACTTGCTTCTCAGTTTTGAAGTGGAAAATATGTCAGCAGACTTTAACACTGTTGCCCATTAATTACAAGAAACATTGATGCTGAGACTGATAATTGGATTGTTGTGCAATCCACCATAATAATCAGGAATTTTCCTTGCCAGTGTGGTCAGGAAAGGTAACAGCTAATGATATTGTAGCTAATTCATACAGTGTCGATGAACAGCTACTGCTCTGGCATCTCTGCTGTTACATCAGGGTTGTGGGTTTTGCTACTGAGTAGCACTTGAGTAGCCCTTGTCTTCACCGTGAGCTCTTGTGTGTAGGCTAAGTCTTGGTTCCGATTGACTTGCCTTTTCTAACATATAAGATATATTCAGTTATTAAGACCAACTCCCAGAGTTATTAAGTGACTACTCAGTTCACTCGAGGCTGGATCTTAAACAGGAGAGCTACCTGTCTCTGGGCATGGATGTGCCGTGAGTAGAGAAGAGGCTACAGCTCTCCCCACTCCTTTGGCACTGTGTGGGAAGACATCTGTGGGTTACCTGCCACGTTGGAGCCTTGTGACTCTCTAGGTTTCCTCTGCAGTGGTTCCAATGCAGTGGGGTTGATTATCTCTTGCCTCCACAACAGTTTGCACCGGTCAGGTCAAGCCACCACCTGAAAAGCAGCTGCCTAAACTAGCCACCTGCAGCTGTGGGTAGAAGATTTGCTGCCCCTTCTCCTCCTGGTTTTAAATGAGGTGCTTTAGCCTGGAAGTGTTTCCTTTTACTTGGAAGCTCCAATTGTACACAAGAGAATAAGTTCTGTGGCAAATTCCATTAATAGCCATCACTGTACAGAGTATACTGTAGCAGAGAGGCTACCAAATTGTTGAGTTGCTGGTTGCTGCATATGTGCTCCACCTTTCAGCAGTGGACCTGTATTAAGACAGTAGATTTTGAGATCAGATCAATTCACTTTGATCTGGTTATGGTCCATGAGAGATTTGGAAAGTTGCAATTACCACACTGATCCAGTATGCATGGAAATAGGTGCTAGAGTATCACAGAGCCAAAATGCTAACTCTTCCTGCTTGCCTTCCTTCCTATAGTGTTTTCCTGACTGCATCCTCTGAAAGATGAAAGCCATGAAAATACAACTTGGATTTCAGCACAGGCAGGACAAGCTTGTGGTGCTCTTCACCCTCGTGGTGCTCTTGACACTTGTACTGCTCTTCATACCTACACATAAAGATCTGTCTGTTGAACTTCCTGAGTATCTGAGTTTCAATGCTACTGGATGCTGTACAATTCCTCACAAGCATCTGAGAAAAGGGACCTCCTGCTTAAAGAAGCTCCTGTGAGGGTGGAAAAACCATGGTTTCCCTCGAGTTTCCCCCAGATTATTTATAAATGTGCTAGGCTTTGCCTGCTGTGTTGGCAAGCAGATGACTCAGAAGCAGCTATCTAGGGGAATCTGCTGGATGTGTGGTTCCTTGGAGCAGAGACCTGTATGACTGGGTGCTGACTCCCCTGAAGGACATAGTAGGTGGGCTTGGGCTTGACTGCATGTGCTAACACAGGCATCTCTGGGAGAAAAATACAGTGTAAGAGCATCCCACTGTCTAGTCAGTTCTGAGAAGAGATCTGAGGTCTCTGTGTGGGATGAGCTTGCCAATAGGACCCAACTGTCACTTCCAGGACCTTTGTGGGAATGTGGCTAATCTGGAGAGCCCAACAATGTGCATTTGGCAAGAAATGTTACAGGGGCACTGTTCTGGCAAGCTGAGAAGGGCAACATTAGGGGGTTGAGGACTGGAACCTCAAACATGATAATTCCATTGAGGAAAGCAGAAATGAGTGTAAACTGGGAGCTGTTACCTGCAGGCTTGACAGAAGAAGACAGTTGCACTCAGGAGTACAAAGCAGCTCTGTGTTTGTTTTGGCAGGTTTAAGAACTATTGCTGTCACTGTGTTTGCACCAGTTTTAATGCTGCTAAATCTTACAAGCTACAGTGGTGTGTATTTAGTGCTGTTCTAGATGACACACAAAACAAACTGTTGCTCTGATCATTGTCAGTTGCTTAAACAATTCTAGGGTGTAATCTTTCCAAAAAGTAGCTGTTTGGGGGGGGTTTTTTTGCCAAATGGAAACTACATCCCCATGGTCAGTGTTGGTTGGGTTTGATTTTTTTGGTTCTTCTGATATTGCAGCTTTTGATAGTTAGATATCAGACAGGAACTAACTGGCAGTGAATAAAGATGATGCACTGAGTAAAGTACCACATCCTGCAGCAGCAATTAGCCTTTGTTGCCAATAACTTGACATATTGTTAAGGCTTATGGTCACTACCCTTTTGGTTCTAAGGCATCAGATCTCAAAAGCTCAGCAAGGTTAATGCTAGCCAGGACCTGGATAAGACATGTTGCTCACACAGGCTCTGCACAATGTGACATCACTTACTGAGTGTTGGAGATGAATCAGCTGAATCCTCAGGTTCTGGCTGGCTTTGTTCATGCAAGATCCTGTAACATTCTGTCTGGATTAGCTAATGTAAAACTAACATTTCCCTCAGTTCCTAATTGCTAAGTATTCCTCAGTGTTTCAGTTGGCTTTTTCAGAGGGTCTTTACTGGTTGCCCTTTCTCCTTGCACAGAGCAGTGTGTTCCAGTGAGCAGGTGCTGTGTTCCTGCTTGGAAGTGGCTGCACTGTAGAGGTTAAAGATCATCCACCCTCATTTGAACTCAATTGCATGAGTATAATTAAGAACAGCTTTTGGCCAACTTTTTATCAAGAGCTCTTGGAGCCTTTGGGATGAAATATGCTATTATCATTATAATTTGCTATTAATTATCTGTTGATTAAAACCAGCAGGAATGTGTGTCAGTACTAAAGCTACCCATATCTCCCTTCTCACAGGGTCAAACAGCAATCAAAACCTCTACTTATTGCTGTGGCAAACTTGGGTTTGATTTGGAAGGATTTAGCTGTTACAGTTCAACTTGTGCTTCTTACACCTTATCTTCCTTGAGCATGAAGTGGAGAAGCTGGGAAAAGAAAAGGTCTTGCTGCCATTTTTCAGGAAGATGCTCTCCAAGCTGCAATGTGTTTCTGACCTGCCAAGTCAAGATGGGGCAATTTATAGCCACTGCCTGTGTGAAGGATCCTGAAGCACAAAGGACAATACTCAGACTGATCAGCATCCCCTCAACTGGTAAGGTGACAGTAAAGGATACAGCAGCCATAGGTCCAAAAGGAAAAGACAGCTATTTTTTTTCAAGCTGGTTAGCCCAACTTCCCCAGGCAGTGCTGTGGAGATTGCTATCTTGAAGTATCTCCACCACCAGCAACCTCTGTGTTGTGTGTTGGCTCTGGGAGGACCAAAGGCAGCTGCTGCAAGCTTAGGCAGTTTGGAGCCTGATACAAAATACCCTGAACTCAGAGTGAAAAAGTTTCTTGTTGACTTTGACAATGGTCTTTGGAGCAGGTCCCTGATAATAATTGCATTGGAGCCTAGCCATGGTGATTGCTATTAGAACCAGGATTTGGCCTTGACAGATGATGATAAATAATCTAATGATTATTACAGCACTTAGTTTTGTATTTCTATAGCATTAAAAGGCATTCATAATGTTTTATTTTTACATCTCAAAGAAAGAAAGTTGGCTTGGATTGTGTTTTAAAAAATAGCTTACATCTGTCTTGGCTCTCAAGAACAGTTGTTGGACTTTGATAACATCTGGAAGGGAAAGAAAACTCTTGCATATACAAGGACAGCTACTAAGTATAGCAGGGACAAAATATTTGAGCCTCTCATCAGAGCATTCAGCTAAAGGAGAAAAGAGACCCTGTGTGGCTGAGGAAGTAGCAGAAGCTAGTTTCATCAGGGCCAATAGCTGTGAAGGTGGTGGCAGTGCCAACATTTCCTGTCATCCAAAAAAGTTTTCAAAAGTTCCTTCTACAACACAGTGTGCTTCAAACCAAGAGGGATCCTAGGATTAAGGCTGATCTGTCCAGTTTATTGAAATTAGCTGAAAAAAATTCTTTTTAAGATGCAATTGACATTTTGTTCATACCAAACCATGTCCAATTAATCTGGGACTAGCCATGGCTTTTTCCTCCTACCAACCTACACCATTCTAGTCTATAGCAAATAATGGCTTTTTTTTTTTTAACCTCTTTCTGAATTGATCATTCCAGATTTGGAGACCTTGAGGAATCCAAAATACTTTGGATTCTGTTCAGTGGTCACTGCACTCTTGGGGGTTACTGGATTGTGTTTGTGGGCAATGTGCTTAGAAATGCAGGAAATCAATGGAATGAGTTCTTTAATATCACTTATTTGAATCTCATCAGCATGTTTCTCCTGTCTGTGCAGCTGATATCTTGCTGTGTTGAGGCAGTGTGACTTGCTGAGCAGAATCTTAAGCTTTGTGTGTATATATATATTTCTATACACACACACATAGATATAGTTTGATGTGAATGTGGTTTGGTTTCTGGCTCCTACAGAGGGGAATTAAACCCTGGAAAGATGACTGTAGAAGCATAAGATCCATCCTTCACACTCTCTCTTGAACAGGTTGAGAGGGTGCAAGTAGCAACATGATATTTTAACTCTGTCAAGAAATAATGTTCTTCCCTAGCAGAGGAGAGTAAACCTCTTCTCATTCTTGTAACAGATCTGTATATGCAAGCCCTTGGTTTAGAGTGTAGCTTGAAGACAGTTTGTCCAATGCATGACTATGACCTGGCAAAACTGCCTCCAGATTTCACACCTCAAGAAGCTAAACATCACTATAGAAAAGAGATTACATTCTGCTCTCATCTGTTTGGGTTTTGGTTTGGTTTTTCAGAGACAGGAAGGCAGGTGATGCAAAAGCTTATGATCTTTGAGGCTAAATATAGTTTGCTGAAAGAAGGGGAGCATCACCAAGTGCATGCCTGTGCATAGGAGCTGATTTTCTGAGCCCAGGAGATTTTGGAGGGACTAAATTCAAGGGACTATGGCACTGTTTGGTGGAGCTGTGTGGGTAAGAGAAGTGGGGAGGGATATCTATCTCTGTTACCAGCTCAGAGGGGACATTCTAGAAAGTGCAAGATAGCTGAAAGTAGAAGAAGAAGTAGAGACTCTTGAGTTCTTGTTATTCAGCAGAACAAGACCTTGAGCTATCTCCAAAGACTGATTCCATCCCTCATTCACCTGCTAACAAGCTACCAACCTAACAGAATCACTCCTATCAGAAAGTTTTAAGAGGAACTTTGGAAAGGAAGTCCTCAGATCTGGATCTTTTTGCCCAAGAACACATCTACTGTGGTAGATGTTGAGGTGAAGAACTGAGTAACATTCAAAGCAACACTAGACATTCATCTGAATGGTAAAAGTATTCACAGAAATAAAACAAGCAGACAAATATAGCTGCTTTGAAAGGGATTGGAAACTGGTAGGGAGTTTATTCAGGCTTTAAACTCCAATCATCAGGACAAAATCTTCCACAATGGAAGTTATGTCCCTGTTCACCATAGGGGGGTTGGACTAGATGACCTCTGGAGGTCCTTTCCAACCCAGATGATTCTATGATTCTTCTGGTAACTGGGTATGCTGTTTCTGGAGCTGGAATACCCTCATCCATGTATCAGGCACAACATCAGCTTGGAAAAGAAAACGATTCAAATCTTGACTGTGATTTTAGTGTGCAGAGCCATTGAATGGACTCAGTGCCATGTTAGGAGCTGTGCTTTGCCATTTGACAGCATGTTCCTTTAAATTACCTAGATGGGTTTGGTTTTGTCTCTGAAGTGATTTGGCTATTTCTTCTGTCTTCATACCTAAAGAATAAACACCAAAAGGTCCTGGGGACTGGTCTCCTAGGAGCAATCCCAGCCTGTGGTTACTACAGCAATGGTAACAGTGCCAAGGGAGGTGTTGTGGTTAAAATAAAGCAAAACTGGAGAGCCTGGCTGCTGTGGTGCAAGGATTTTCTGCTGTTCCTTTCACAAGAACATTAAGCCTGGGTGTTCTGGCCACATTCCAACCTGGGTAATTACATTCTGCCTGCCCTACATTTTCCTTGCAGCTGTAATTGTTCTTCATTTCCTACTGTGCTGGGTTTTGGCTGAGCTAGAGTTAATTTTCTTCCTGGTACCTGGTATGGGGCTGTTATTTGGATTTGTGAGCAAAAGAGTTTAGGTAACATGGGGATGTTTTAGTTAGTTGCTGAACAACACTTACTTGAGGAGTAGCTGAGGTCACTTGGGTTGTTCAGCTTGGGGAAGAGGAGGCTGAGGGGAGACCTCATTGCAGTCTACAGATTCCTCACCAGGGGAAGCAGAGGGGCAGGAGCTGATCTCTTCTCTCTGGTGACCAGGGATAGGAGCCCAGGGAATGGCATGAAGCTGTGTCAGGAGAGGTTTAGGTTGGATATCAGGAAAAGGTTCTTCCCCCAGAGGGTGGTCAAGCATTGGCAGAGGCTCCTCAGGGAATTAGTCATGGTGCCAAGCCTGAGAGGATTCCAGCAGCATTTGGACAAAGCCCTCAGGCACAGGGTGTCATTTTTGGGGTTGTCCTGTGCATAGACAACAGTTGGGCTCAAGGATCTTTGTAGGTCCTTTCCAACTCAGGAGAATTCTATGGTTCTATGAAGACCTTCTCTGTTCCTCACACTTTTCTGTTTCTTACCCTGCCAACAAACAGGCTGGGGGTACAAGAGAATTTGGGAGGAGACACAGCTGGGACAACTGACCCCAGCTGTCAAAAGGGATATCCTATAGCATGTGACATCACACTCAGCAATGAAAGCTGGAGAAAAGGAAAGGGAAGACATCATTTGGAGCTCTGGCATTTTTCTTCCTAAGCAGCTAAGGGTCACCCCCATGGAGCCCTGCTTTTTCCTGGAAATGGCTGAACATCTGCAACCCCATGGGGTACAGCAAATGAATTCCAGATTCTTGCCTTGCTTGTGCACACAGCTGTTGCTGTACCTATGGAAACTGCCTTTCCCTCAACCTTTGAATTTCCTCACCTCAGGTTGATCAATTCCACTGGTCCCACCTTGCAGGGTGGCAACACCTCAGCAAAAGCCACAACCCTCAGCAAGTGAGGAGTGGATATATTCCATTGTCAACAAATTTCTGCTTGATTTGCCATAGCTACAGGGTTATTTTTTTGTGGTGGTGGTGGTTTCCCCCCTGCCCCCCGTGTGATCTCTCTATCAGCAAGTCCCACCAAGCAGGGCTACAGAAAGCACAATACAGCTAAGAACAGAGACTGCCACTTGATGCAGCTCATGAGAACAGCTGTCCAGTTAATGTGCCTTTGAATTTGAGGTCCCATTTATGGGAGCAAAATCTCCAAGGGAGGAAGTGAACTTCAGCAACTGGAAATACACTTTGATTACATGCTGATTAATTTCCTGGGGAGAGGGTAAGACACTATCATTTTGCCAAATAAAATGTGCTAAAGGAATTTTTGTCCTCTTCTGAAGCTTTGGAAGCTGTTTCTTTGCAAGGACATTGAAGTCTTCCATAATGACTTCTCAGTTTCAGTTTATTTTGGGCCCTAACTCTAACCCCAAATGTGGTATTTGCAGCCCATGTTATGAAGAGCCTGACTGTTCTACTGCTGTTCTTTTCAAATGGCCATGGGTACCTGACAAATGGCAGCCCCCTTGCAAAAGGAGTTCTAAAATCAATTTTAGCTGGCAGAACAAGAGGGAGAAGGGGGAAAGAAATTAAGCAGCTACAAGAGAATTGATTTTCACTGGAGAAAAAGCAGGTATTCTGTATTCTTGGTTTGATTTGGGTTCTACTGATGATGATGATTATCTGGTCCTGTTAGCACTGTGTCTTCCATTTTGATAGTTTATTAATGTCTAGAGAAAGTTATTAAAGAAGAATTTCATATGTTGACAAACCCCAAATCAAAACAAACACCATATGTGCACACCCTCAGACATGCAGTGGAAGCCAGCACTGTTTTTTCTGGGTGTGCTAAGAAAAAACCTCAATCTTTAAAAGTCTCTTCAATTTTTACCCTATCATTGCCTGGTCATCACACATTTCAGTCCTGAAGCACTGGCTGGAAAAGCAGCAATTTGGAAAAGGAAATCTCTCTTCCCCCACCCCTGCCACTTTGTCATCCTCGATCAAGAACAAGCTAGTGGTAGAAAAAGAGCAAATGTCCAGTCCAAGGAAAATCTCTACAGAGTTATTAATCACCAGACTGCAGGCTGACCAATTTCCTAGTCCTGTGAGCTGTGACCCAGCACAGTCTGCCCACAGGCAGCAGCCACAACTTATCCCCAGCAGCCACTGGATACCTTAAGAGCCATGTGGAAGGAGACTCCAGGAGGATGTCCCAGCTATGGGGTGGCATTGGTTTGCAGCAGTTACAGCTATCCATTGCCACAGGATTCTAGCTGGGTCTCAAGCAATCCAGCTGATACCATGTTAGCTGAATTCTCCTTCAGCCAGCTCAGCCCTCCTGCTGATCTTGGGAAGTCTCTGTGGCATAGGACACCCTAGGACTGCTCAGCTGTGCTTGCCAGCTTGGCCACTTGGTTCTGTTGCACTTAGTGTAATTTCACCTTACAACCCTGCACTTCCTCCTCTTCTAAACCACTAACCATTTTCAAACAGTAATGGACATTTATTCTACTTCTAGCCAGAGAAGCACCAGTGGGATACTAGCTGTAGTACAGATTGGGTTTAGTTGTGAGATATAAAGCAAGCTAAGACTATTAAAAGGGATTTGTGATCTCAAGTGTCTATCCTCAACAAATCAGAAAAGGATTGCTTTCTGGGAAATGCTGAAGAGTAGTGCTCTGCAAATCTATTTAGCCTCTCCAGCTGAGCACCCAAAATGACTATGTTCTTTTGGAAAGGTTTCCCATGTTGTTCTACAGAGAGCAAAGAAGGCCTGCAGCCCCTGGGACACAAGGTTGTTGAGTACCATTCCTGCCTTGCTTGAAGGAGGACATTTGGTTGATGATTTGCCAAAGTTCAGATTCAAGGTAGTTGTTAGGAATTCTTTGAGGAAGTCAGACAACATCCTATTAACAGTTAGTTATAGTTGGAAAAGAGAAATGAGCACACTAAAGATGTAAAGATCATTTCTGGTTTGCTCTGAGAAGAACATTTAAGATGAATGTCCTCTAGATGAGAGAGAGGTTGAAACCTAAGCTGATAACATGAATTAGCTCTTCATGTAAAGAAAAAGAACATGTAATTTGAACATAAGAATTTGTTTGAGGTTCCAAACTGTTCTCAGGTTTTGATGGGATGGCATAAAACACTCCTGGGACTGGTTTGTTTGAAGGCTGATAACCAAGATACTAACAAGCAACGTGGTTCTGGTTTTGAAGGTCAAATAGTTTGGGACTGATCCTATCCATCAGATATACAAATATATCTCATACTGTAATTGTTTATAGCCTTACCAGTGGGCAGCAATACACAAAAGTCTTGTAAACCCAAACTTGTGATTCCAAAAGATCTCATGACTGCAATTGTTTCCTTGGAAGGATGAGTGAAGGGAGCTCAGCCTTTTCTGCTAAAGCCTTCTTGCTTTGTCTGACAGCTGAGAAGAGATTCGGAGTGACCACAAATTACATGACAAGTCATCTGTCTGGCTTCTGCTACCCAGTGCTGTTTGGAGTTCAGTTTGACTCTTTTTAAATCTTCTTGGTTTGATGTTATCTTAATTTTCTAGTGTCTCTCCTCCATTCTCCTGCATGTTTCCATCTTCCTCACTCACAAAAGTAAGACTTGGCAAATGTGCTCTCTTATCAGAGTAAGCACCTACTCCTCTTGGTTACTGTCTGCAGGAGTAGGATCAAGAGACTCAAGGGACACTGCACTTCTCCTTTATGCTTTGGACAAGGATTTTTCACAGAGCACAAAGACTGACTAAACTTCCACTGCAGTGTTCAAAGGCCTTTAGTATTCACTGCCTTCAGAGGTGGCAGCACCAGACAAAGAATACCACAGAGAATGCCTTGGTGGCTCTAGCCCCCTGCCTTCTAGCTCTGCTGGGAGTGTCTGTTCTACACAGAGACAACTCACAGTCCTGAGGTGGCTTTGCCACTCTTATCAACTCTATCTAGTACCTGTCTTAAATTGACTTCTGGGCTTAGGTTTGCTAGGATGTCACTTAAGATAAGATCCAGCTTTGGTACAGAAGGACACACTTTCCTACCTGCCAGCAGAACATGTCTGTCAGGACATAAATGATGGAAGTTTCTTTAAAAGATGAAATAGCAAAGCATCATCTCAGCTCTGAGAGGTGCCAGTGAGGGAGCTCTTCAGTTCCTAGTGGTTTGGGTTTTTTTTTTTTGTTGTTTATTTTAATATTCCTAACTGTGAGCTCTGGATCTGAAGATGAGGAAAGGGAGAGATGTAGGTGCCCTGGAAACCTTGGCACATAGCAGCAGTTCCTGGTAGGCAGCCAATATTTCTGCTCGTGGTTTTGCTTGGGTACTAGACTATTTCAAGGGTCAAAGAGGATTCATGATAGGAAAATCAAAGTACTATTTTCATTCCTTTTCACACATAGTATAGAAAATATCCTGAGTTCACCCCAGATTAAGGAGCTATATCAGAGGGCTGAGACCCTAAGGTTTCACTAAAGACACTAGCTGATAAGAAATCACTTGCTTTTAGCTAAGGCTGCTTAATGTCCCTCCCTAGAGGAAACTGTCCTGAGGCTAGGTCCACCCAAGACCTCTGTCTGTGTAGTGGGCAGTGCCCAGTAAATCACTTGGTGTATTCCCATTGTCCTGCTGCTTCCATTACCACTAAGCAGTGCAGCTGCAATACTGACACACTGCTTTATTCTCTTTCATTTTGCCATCATCCAGATAGCCTGTCTTTAGCTAAGGAATTTGGAACTGGAGATACTGAGATGTCAAAGAAATTTCTGTTTTCCTTTCTCTGACCTCAGCAGCTGCACACACAAATGTACTCATGTGTGATGGAAAAAGAAATGTGAGAAGGTGGTAGCTGAACCCAAAAACATGGTTCAAGGTTGATTGTGTTTTTACTGGATGTTGGAAGTTTGTGAATTCCTCTCCAGGTGTCTTGGCACTTGGAGACAAGGTATAAATAAGCTGGCAGGTAAGAAATATTTGAAATCAAATCAATTTCTGGGAGAGTAGAGTGCAAAAGGAGTAGCAGCAAAAGACCAGTAAGAAATGCTTCATTGAGGGCTGCAGGCAAAAGCACAGGAACTTTAAAATCCCTAGCATCACTGTAGAGAGAAAAATCTCACATGGAGGAGGAGATGCAAAGTGACAAGAGAGAATAATAAAGAACAATTCCACAGTCCTGACAGGCACTGTCATTTGAGACAATAGCAATCATAAGCTTTACAACTGAAGCTGTTTTAATACTGTAAAGGTCATGTCAGTATTGGTGGTACATTGTGTACCTCACTTGTAAAGATGCCTTGGAAGCTGTCCTGACCCTGGCACTTGGATAAGATCCTTGAAACAAAGGGGAAGTGCCCAAGAGCATGCAAGCACATGCCTCTGGAGGAGGGTGGTGTCCTTCTGATTACACTGAGTACTGGAAGTGATGCTTCTCAGTATTTGGGCTTGAGCCCCTCACTCCCAAGAAGGACATTGAGGTGCTGAAGCATGTCCAAAGAAGGCCAACAAAGCTGGTGAAGGGTCTGAAGCACAAGTCTTGTGAGGAGAAGCTGAGGGAACTGGGGTTGGTTAGCCTGGAGAAGAGGAGGCTCAGGGGAGAGCTTCTCACTCTCTACAACTCCCTGAAAGGACGCTGGGGGGAGGTGGGAGTTGGTCTCTTCTCACAAGGAACAAGCAACAGGATGAGAGGAAACAGCCTCAAGTTGCACCAAGGGAAGTTTAGACTGGATATTAGGAAAAAAGAGTGGTTAGGCATCAGCCCAGCCTGCCCAGGGCAGTGCTGGAGTCACCATCCCTGGAGGGGTTCAGAAAACGTGTAGATGTGGTGCCTGGGGTCATGGTTTAGTGGTCACTTAGCAGTGTTAGGTTAACAGTTGGACTTGGATGATCTCAGAGGCATTTTTCCAACCTTAATGATTCTATGATTCTTGTTCAGATGCTTCAGCATTGCCTAGCTCCACTAGAAGGATCATTCCCTACTTAGCATCTCCTGGGAAAAACATAGAGCAATGCAATCAGCTAACACAAAGAGGCTAGAGGAACACAGTTTCCAAGGGTGGCATCTTGCAGAACTGATAAAGAGATTCTCATTTTGATTTGCTGAGATGCATGAAAGAATTTTCCACCAAAAGAAATCCCAAATGCTGAAATCAAAACTGGAATGTTTCAGAGCTACCTCAGAAGGCTGGAGAGCCACCTAAGTATTCAAATTAATGGAATTATTTAAAACAGATGCTGCTGCTGCTTTCTCTCTTGGAAGTTTTCAGTCAAGTAGATCCCACAGATAAGAAAATTAGCAGTGCTTCACCTATCTCTTTGGATGTAGAATCAAGTGTCTAATAGTCAGCCTGTCATTTCAAATCCATTACAAAATCCCCTTTTAATTCTAACTAGTAACCTACTCCTCAATACTGTGGGCTGAAGCCCTTTGAAAAAAGAGAATATCTATGCTTCATTTCAAACAAGGCAAGTTTGGGAACATTTTGCTTTCAAAAGGACACATTGCCTAAGCACACATGAGCTGTCAACCTAAATGGGTTTGTTGCTCTCCACTTTCCAGAGATCTGTGCAAGCAAAAGGTGGATTTTGTGGACACCAGTGAGGTGTCAAGGCTCATTGTGGCCACTGAGGGTACAAAGTGTGAGTCTTTTAGGGGGCCAGGCTGAAAGAGATAGAACAGGGGCCAGTAGGTAGGATAAGGCAGCTCTAGTCAAAATCCCACCTGCTCTGGCTGGATGTTCATCACCATCTTGTTTGATATTTAAAAGACAGCAAAGTTTAAGGAATAATTCCTCACAAGGTTATTATTGGCAAGACTTTTCACTCCAGCAGCTATTACAATAAGAGGCTTGGTTGCCTCTACATTACTAGGAATGGAAAGAAGTTCTAAGGGAATCAGATGTTAGAAATCCTCTTATCTGGTTAAACATTAACCAGAAGTCCCAAACAGCTGATACAAAGTCACTTCAGTGGTAAACCCCTCTCCAAGCTGACTGGCAACTGAAACAACCAGGAACATATCTGGCAGCTCAAACAATTTAAGTTCTGCACTCTGGAAGTAAAGAGCAAGTGGAGTTCCTTGCAGCATTCCTTGGTGATGAATGTTCACCAGAGAGAGAAGAAAAAGTTATTCTTGTCAATCAGTTCCCATGATTGGGTACAGTCTGCAAAAGGAGAACCAAGGTCCTCTGTCAGTGCTGAAAGATGGCAGCATTTCATCTAGAGATGGAATTAGGTTTCCCCACAGGAAGGTTGGTTCTGAGGCTGTGTTCTTCTAACCTAAATAACAGCTTTATCTTTAGTCAGGTAGAGAAGATTTCCCTTCCTCTCCCCCCAGTTTTCCCACATCAAAGCAGCAGAAGATTCAGTTTTACTAGGAAATGTTTTGGGACACAGACACAAGTCCTAATGCCTCCTATTAAGGGAAAAAATACCTAGTCTTATCTTTCTGCTGGCCTGTGTGAGAGGAAAGTCTGTTATTAGCAGCAGATCTGTAATGCCTCTTCAAGAGTACCAGTGACTCTCTTGAGAGCTCCTTCTCTTTTCCAGATCTACCCTCCTGTTTCACTAGTGTTCTTCAGGAAAACATACACTCATATTTGGAGAGAAAAACCCCTAACTTTCTTGCAACTTCCTTAGATTGTTAGCATTCACAGGCAATGAGTAACCTGCTGCCTGCAAGACATTAATTATGTGATGCTGGAAAGAATGAACAGAAGGAGACAACTGAACTCAAGTTACTGAACTGTTGATTTGGCCTCTGATAACTTCTTTAGAATGTCAAAGACACCCTAACTGAAAGTCCATAGAGGAAAACAGACCAAAACTTAGGACCAAAACCTTCAGTGAGAGCACAGGCTTGGCTGCCAGGTCCCTTCTTGCAGCAGTCAGGGCTGCCTTGCATTTCATTATTTCCACACAGTCTCTTTCTAGCTGCTTGGGTGAGTAACAGGGCTAAAAGCAGCTCTAGCTCTCCTGTTATTATGGAGAGTTGAGTGGGATAAGAGCAAGAAGGCCACTGGGTTATAGCTCTCCCTGCTCATCCAGAGCAGCTGCTTTGGAGAGATAATACAGGAAGGATACAATGATTTATTTTCTGCAACAGGTATCACAGCTGGGAGTCTCATGCTGTTCCTGGGCAGGTCTGCCTCTCACAACAGGCTCTAGCTACCAGGATGATTAAGTGCAGCAGCTCCTTGGGTTTGGGTTATAAGGAGTATCAAAACTTAACAGAATACTTAGCTTTGATCCAGCCCTGCATCGTTTCATGTAGGAGACTGCACTTCACCAAAGAGGTTTGGCTCTGGCTCAGCTGGAGAGCAGCAGCATCCTGGAGGGGTTGGATGTGTGGCTATGAGAGGTGACTGCTGCTAGTGCAGGAGCAAAAAGCAAAGTCTGTAAGAACAAACAGATCCTAACAGAGATCCCCTGCTGGGGCTGCATAGAAGCCCAGGAAAAATGAACATAGACCTTCTTCATGTGGAGTGGTGCATCTGCTTTTATTCTTCTTTCTGATCCATTTCCAGCCTGTTTGGGCTTTTCCCCAGTGAAAGCTATCATCACATTTTACCAGTGTTCACACATGATTTGGGAATGTTGAAGGGGTTTTTTTTGCTAAATGGAATTGTTAGAGAGAATCTGAAAGTCTCTGCCTGCTGAAAAAGATCTCTTGGCAAAAGCAGCCCACTTCTCTTGAATGCTGTTTTGATGAAAGAAGTACTAACTCTGTTGAAATGTCATTTCCTTACAGAAATATCCTTTTATTACTATTTATTGTTGCAGAAGAGGCCTAAACATATGAATAAGGCAAAGCTTGCTGGAAGAATTAATATCTTTGATTAGACCAGATGATGCATCTGGAAAGGAATCAAAGGCTGTTTCTGTGTCAGACCTGAAGCAGAAGCTGTATGCCCCCAAACCTGACTTGTTTACCAATAAGAGCAGCTGGTATAATAAAATTTGTTGGCATTTCCACCAGAGCTTGCCTGGATTTTGATTTCACAGTTTGCAAAGACTTGCTGCTTTGATTTTTTACTATTCTTTTAGTGGGATTAGAAAAGAACAGACTTTTGTTTTTCCAAAGCCAAATTCAGAATATGGTTTTCAACATCTGAGGATATTTTTTTTTTTCCATTTAGAAATACAGTTGAAGTTTTGAAATCTCCTTGTCCTGCAGAGCAGAGAATCTAAGACCTGCTCCTTTCACCTCATAACCTGATTTCATAGCAGGAGAATCTCTTAAGACTGTCTTTGATGTCTCTTTACCAGAAACTGGGTCCACACTAGTGGTCAAGGCTACAGATAACAGTATTTGCTCTGTTAGAAGAGCTGAGTCCCAACAACAACACAGAGATCACAGAATCAGAGTCTCCTGAGTTGGAAGGAACCTACGAAGATCGAGTCCAAGTCTTGCCTCTGCTCAGGACAACCCCCAAAATTACACCATGTGCCTGGGGGCCTTGTCCAAATGCTTCTGGAATTCTGACAGGGTTGGCATCATGACTACTTCCCTGAGGAGCCTGTGCCAGTGACTGGCCATCCTCTGAGTGAAGAACCTTTTCCTAGTATCTAACCTAACCCTCCCCTGGCACAGCTTCATGCTGTTTCCTGGGCTTCTGTCGCTGGTCACCAGAGAGATCAGCTCCTGCCCCTCTGCTTCCCCTGGTGAGGAAGCTGTGTGTATTCTCCTGGAAGGAATGTGATCACTCAGGATGATCAGAGTGGCCCCAGATAAGCAAGAGGAGAAGCCAAGTGGACAGTTAGGCCATGCAGTCTGTCTTCTCCCAGGACACCAGGTAAGACCATTGAACAGGTAAGCCCTTTGTGACCCAAGTCCATCTCTGCTGTCACTCCCCTACCAGTGGTGTTCTACAAAGTCAGCCTGCCCCTTTGATGGAGAGTCTGAAGGTGAAAGAAATGGAGAAGCTTTAAACCAAGGAACACTTAGCAGGCTTGTTTGTTTAGTTCAGCAATGCTTTCCTGAACTTACCACTTAAGGAGAGAGTTTGCTGACACGTCCTTGTGTAACCCAGTTGTGATGCAGTAGTAGGATGCTGTGCTGGAAATAGGGAGATGCTGCAGGCTAATGAAAGGATGCTTGTGGCATGGCAGGGGACTGTTTATGTAGTGGTGGGATGAGAGAGAGACCCTATTTGCTTAATGGTAGGGTGCTGCTTGGGTAGTGATACAACTGCTTTGGCAATGGAGGAGCTCACAAAGCACTGGCAAGATCTGAGAAGCCCCAGCTGCCAAGTGACTTTGTTTGTCTTCTCATTCTTTTCACTGAGGCATGGAGAGAGACAGCCTAACCTTTTGTTCCAGTTGCATTTTTTACATTTCATGTTGTTTTGTGTTATGTTTAACAAACTACTGACATCTGGAGTCACAGCAGTCCTTGGCCCTGAAGCCCTGTTTCCATTACAACTTAGACCCCCCTCTTTGCCTTTTTATTTACACAATAACACAACACCCCAATGCTGCATCCCTCTGTGCAATAGCTTAGTCTCAGGAAACCACAATCACTTCATGTTCCACCTAGCCCTCTGGTCCTTTCATTTATTTTTCCATTTACATAATGGATTGTCAACTAATATCTCCTTTTTTTCCAGAACTTCCTTTAGAAATTGCTGTTAATAAGTATTAATCCTGTATATGATTGGGCAGATGAAAACCCCAAGGAAGAGATTTTGACTTTGCCTGTATTGGAGTTCTGTTTTGATAGGAAAGGCAGAATCTTCATATCTTTACAGGACTTCTCCAGCAAATATAATATCAACTCTTTCTTGTCATGGTTTTTATTATTTTTAGGCAATATAAAACACAAAGGTCTTTTACTTTCTCTTTTCAAACAACCTCTTCAGTATAGATCTATGCCTTAGGATTTTTCAGAGGCACAAAAATTAGGCTTAAGGAGTCAACATCCTATGAATTTGCACAGGCTAAACTAATTAAACCATTGCAAATCTAAAGGCCAGGATCCTGGAAAGACATTGGCTGAGGTGGTGTTGGACTTGTAGAAGTTTAAGCATCTTCTTGGGGGAGAAGTAGTGTTCTGGGCACAGCTGGGAAGGCAGGAGAAGAAATTATCTTGTCACTGAGCATAAGACCCTGCTGCTTAGCACACCCTACACGGGGTCAGCTCTACATTACCCTCTGCTGGCTGCCAAGTGATGAGGGAAATGACAACAGCCAGTGGCTGTCAGGTCTTGGGCACAAAGCAGGGATGTCTGTAGGAGTGCATCAGAGAGTTGCTGACCTCAGAAAGCCAGAAGATCTCCTGGGTGTTCTGTGCTCTTCTCTAACACAGCCCTGTGCACACCTGTGGATCTGAGACCCAAAGGTCCAGGAGAAAGCTGCTTCTCAGCCACGAAACAGGACACTTTCTTCATTCCCTTTGGAACCCTCAGAGTGTCAAGGTCATTCAAAGAGGGAAGTGAATAAAGCAGTTCTGTTAAGTGAGAACATGTGAAATTTGGATTCTTTGGGTTATGTTCTCCTCTTCCCTGAAATGGTGTGGTTCAGAGAAAGATTTGACCATTACAATGAAGGCACTGAATTAATTCTCCCCATTAATTCCTCTAGATACAAGAAGTTTCTGTACCCTTGACATTGGCATAAACAGATGCATGACATCTTCATCCCTTGCAGAGATAGGGTCAGATTTGAATATTAAAACCAGTATTTGGCTTCCCTCAATTTTAACAGCAGGATCTTTGTGGGTTTGGTGAACACACACAGGCTTCACAACCCAGGGTGAATGACATCTGTTCTCAATGCAGGTCAGAAATGCAGAGATTAGGCAGTATACTTCTCCCAGATTGAAACTGGAGACAGAGGCAGCCAGAGTAAGCTAGGGCAGGTGAGAGCAAAGGGATCAAGTATACCTCAAAGTCATGCACTCATCAGGTACCTCTTGCACCCAGCTTGCAGCACTAGAGATACAGACCCCTTCAAAGGATAAACCACTACATATGTTCCCCTACAAATACAACCAGTGAAACCTCACTCCTTCTGCTTCTTCCTCAAGATCATAGAATCCTAGAACTGTCAGAGTTGGAAGGGACCTTCAAGATCATCTAGTTCCAACCCCCCTGCCTGCCAGGGACACCTTCCACTGGATCAGGTTGCCCAAAGCTCCATCCAGCCTGGCCTTAACAGCTTCCAGGGATGGAGCTTCCACAGCCTCTCTGGGCAACCTGTTCCAGTGTCTCCCCACCCTGACAGTGAAGAACTTCCTCCTAAAGTCTAATCTAAATCTCCCCTCCTCTAGTTTGCATCCATTTCCCCTAGTTCTGTCACTACCTGACACCTTAAAAAGTCCTTCCTCAGCTTTCTTGTAGCCTCCTTCAGATCCTGGAAGGTCCAAGTCCAACTGGTTTCTGTCTGGAACTTCCCTAATGAAATCCATGTGAGCAAAGGGCACTTCATCACTCTGGCAGATAAAGAGCTCCCTCTTTTTTCTTATTATTTTCCTTTTTTTTTCCCCCAAATATACTCAGGTTTTGTGGACAGAATGTCCCCCCCTAACTGGCAGGGGCAGAAATGAAACCATAAACAGGTTCTGCAAACACTCTTTGCCAAGGGAGTGAATATGCTGCAGTCTGGATCCATTTTTGTGCCAGCTGCTTATGATCTGTTCCTGACAGAGGTTTGCCAGCCAGATCTGTCTACTCACTCTCACATCTCATCAGCTGAGGGGGTAAAAACAAACAAAACCAAAAACTGAAGGCTAAAGAGGAGTGGTCCTAACTTAACTAACTAAAACAACAACTGCAAAGCAAAATTGTCCCCAACTGTGTCATTAGAATTTGGGATTATTCTGAAATTGCATCTTAGTGATCACCTCTGCTTTGAGGTAGGAATCTTTCCTGATGAGTTCCAAGCAGTTTGGGTTGTTTGGTTTTTTTGTTTATGTCCTGAAATAATGACAGATGGTAACCAAGTGAGGGATAACCTAACCTGCTAAATAATATGACATGAAATTCAGCATTTAAATTCCCATCTGGAATGCCTTTACACTCAAATAGCCTTCTGGGGTTTGGGTGTGGATTGACTCAGAGCACTGCACATTTCTGAGTCTGTAATAGAATTCTGAGTCCCTAGCAAGAGGCTGAGGCTCACACATGACTGCTCAAGTGATCTCAAAACCTCAGGGACCACAGAAGGTAGCAATTACATACCCTCACAGGGTGCTCTTTGCTTGGGGGGGTGGTTCAGACATTGTTGCTGCAGAAAGCTCTAAAGCTCACTGTTTAACAGCTGCTTCTTGGAAGCTATCAGCCCTGATATTGTTATCACATCCTGATTTCAGCCCTCTTAGAAATGTCTCCACTTACTGTTCCCTTTGCCTTCCCTGTAAGCAATTTAGGTATACTTTAAAATAACACAAATCCTGGTTACTTTTCTCATAAATCCATTTTCCTCTGTGCTAGTCCAATCAACATCTACATTGACATATGCACTTTGCTCCAAATGGCTTCATGGAACTCATAAATAAACAGTCCACACATCAGGTGCTGAGTGATTCTGGAATATACTAAAGGTAACTTACAATAAATAAATCAATCCCTCACTTCTGGAAGGAAAATTCAAAGTGTTTATAACTGCAGTGATTCAAAGCATTATCACCTGACAGCCTCCCATTGTCACTACTCATATCCAGGGCTTTGTTTTGGTAGTTTTGGAACTTTTAAACACTGTTTTACATTGAGGATTGGAGGAAATAGCCTCAAGTTGTGCCAAGGGAGGTTCAGGTTGGACATCAGCAAAAATTTCTTCCCTGAAAGAGTAGTTAAGCACTGGCCCAGGCTGCCCAAGGCAGTGGTGGAGCCCCCATCCCTGGAGGGGTTTAAAAGACATGGAGAGATGCCACTTAAGGGCATGGTTTAGTGTGGGCATGGTGTTGTTGGACTGATGGTTGGACTTGATGACCTTAGAGGTCTTCTCCAACCTTTGTGGTTATATGCTACATCACAGCTGTATTTCTTGTGTGCAGCATGTTCAGACTTCTTCCTCCTACTCTTTTCATGACCCTAGTAGCATTCCCTAAGCTGGATGCTGGCATCAGGACTGATTATTTGGCCAAAAATCCCAGTACACTCTAACATGCACACATGTGACAGAGCCACTCCCATGCACAGAGCACAACTCCCTAACCCCTGGCTTCACCAGATGTTCCTCTACTGAAATAACAACAAACACTAAGCATGAGGGACTCAGATCTACCTAGCATTAACCATTACCAAAACTCCCAAATCCAACAGCACCAGTGGTTTCATATCTGATTTGGTTTAATTAGGTTGGACTTGGCATTGTGCTTACCTTTTAGGTTTAGTGTGGGAGATATCTGCAGTGCCTCAGGGTTTGGTTTATATAGTGTCATATTTTGTACAACAGAAAAAAAGCTATAAAAATGATACTTTGAATGGCCTGGTTTGAACAGCACTGTACCTTCATTGAGGTATTTTGCAGAGATGTGTTCCTCATGCTTGGGAAAGGTTGAAGGTCTGTGTGACTGCCAGACTTTCCTCAGTGCTCCTGCAGCACTTACCAAGGAGAATATTTTCCCTGGAGTCCCTGATTTGCCAAAGAAAGAGAAGAGCACCTATATCTGAGAGCCTGAGGGAGGACCTCCTGTCCCCTACATAACTGTCCCTTTCAGGGGACAACAACTTACATGCATCCCTTGCTTAATTCCAGGACTAGTGGAAGGTGTCAGACTTACAGCTCCTGATTCTGATGTCTGTTTTTTTTTTCACCAGGCTAAAGCTATCTCAAAACTGATCTGTTTATATTTTCTTCTTGTTTTACTTTCTTCTTCTCCCAGCTCCTCTTCCTCTGATGCTCTTTCCCACACAGCAGCTGGTGAAGGACACAGCTGTATTGTCTTTATGAGGACAGAGAATTCCCCAGGGCCAAGTCTTTCCCACATTGACTCCTAAGGCAAAGTCATTATAGGAAGCCTAAAGAGAAATCTAACTGGTAGATAAAGACCTGAGCAGAATTTACTCTTTCTGCCTGCAGAAGAATGGTTTAGTAAAGATGAATTAAAATTGGGATGATGGAGGTGGTATGCTTGGGTACTAATGGAAGACTCATTCCCACTCTGGAGCCCAAACAAGGGAGGAACAGAGATGTAAAGCATGAAGAAGGCAGTTGTAAAGCATGAGGAATCATGGCTCAGTGTTACACATGAAGCCAGTGGCCAGGTCCTGCTCTCAGTGCTGCAAGGTTCTGCCATTAATCAGCTGAGAGGCTTCAACAAGTAGGTTGTGACCCAGTTTTCAGAGCTCTGAAATGGAGATTTAACACTTGGTCACCTGCCTCAGAGGGAAGTTAGAGGATGCCTCAGTTTCCAGGAGAACTCTAAGCTGTAAGACTTGCTACACTAAGTGGGAGCTGTTACAATGATCACTTTGTGGAGTCAGCTCCTACACCAGGTGACTAGGGTGGTGCAAAGCAACCTGCTAAAGAGTCTTCTTCACTTATCTCTGAGACAAAGCTCTGCTGTCATACTTTTCTACAGCTCTTATGAAGAACAACTAGCAGTCAGCTCACTGCTAGGTTCAACAGTGTGCTTGAAACCACTCTAACACACTGCAGAATGCTTGCTGAGTTTTCAGAGCCCTTGTTTATTCTCCTGAGGGACAACTGTGATTTCTATATCCATTTCAAGAGCATCATTTGTGAATATCAAAGCAGAGCTAACCACTGTGATTTAGTTTCTCCCCTTGTTAAATCCACTGACTACAAGGAAACTGTGTCAAGTTCCAGCAGCTCAGCTCTCTGCTCTCTTTGATCAGAAACTTCCTCAGAAATTGTTAAAGGTGAACATTTCTGCACTCAGAGGGAGACTAAAAAAACCTCTTCATGACTTGACTTAGACACAGGATGTCCAGGCATTGAATGCTTCTCTTGTACCTAGGGCTTGGATTCCTTCTCCAGCTCTCTCCCTGTTTGAAAGGGAAAAATAACCCCCATGGTTCTAGCAGGGCACTCATATTGATTCTCACTGGGGTGTTCAACAAGTCTCCTCATCTACCTGCTTTGTTTCCTTTCCATTATTAGAACAGGAGATGATGTGAGACTCTGAGTTAATCCCCAGAGACTGTGTAGAGATTTGGAAGAATATTGCAGGAAGAATATTGCCAACAGCTGCTTAAAACTTGCTCTGTGCTTAAATAGCTTTGATTAACTGTTGCTCTACTACAAATAGTAGATGTAATGTTAGCTATTTATGTAGTGCCTTGTTCTGCTCTCTCAGTGGCTGGAGGACAAAAGGAACAGGACAGGTTTGGTAGTTAGCTTAACAAGGCCAAGATACTACTGTCTAGCCTAGAAGCAAGAGTTGCCCAGTTGGCCAAAGGAAAGAGATGTTTTTGGTAGCTTTTAAATCTGCTTCCTGCTCTTTTCTTTGGTTGCCCCTTGCATATCTTCTGGGAATGTTAAGTCAGAGTTGTCTCAGTTGATCTCCACACCACTGTGATCTTGTTGCTATACTTCTCTTCTGTCTTTTTCCCAAGACTTTAAATCCTTGTCTATCACTTGATCTTACATGGAAGTCAAGCCACATTTTTTTATCACCAGAGCATGAGTTTCATCATGACTACAATGGAGAAACTACCTTCATTTTTAAGTCACTTTTTAGTTCAAGCTAGTGGTGTGCATATGGGGAAAAGCAGATTAAACCACAAAACCTAAGTAGACCTTCAACAGTGAGGGCAAGAGGGTAAGAACTCAAAGAGCTGCTTGCTACCAGTGTCCCTCACCTTTCCAGGAGATGCCAACCAAGATGAATCTAGACTGAGTTTGAATGAGCCTGAATCTTGCATGAGGAAGCAGTCTCATGTGATGCATCCAGGGTGCATTTGTGCTGCTGCTAGCAAAGAGCTGAGGGCATTCCCACCACGTGCTTCCACTGGCCATTCCATGGGGATTATTGGGCTGATAAAATTCTCTCTGCATGTCTTGATAACAAACATGGCAGCATATGATATGGCAACAAAAATGACAAATGCCACATGAAAGATCTTTCAAGTCCCCATGGTGTCCTTTCTTTTTAACAGCATCAAAAAGCAAGAAGTTTAAAATAAGCCCTACTGGTGCTTCAGCTTGTTAGCTGTTTAAGGGCTGAAATTAATTCAGACTGGATTAATTTAAAAACCTCAGGACAACAGGATTTATGAATTAACCACGTTGCAAGCAACATGAGCTTGGGTCACCAGACCTTTCAGACCCATTGCCTCTCTGAAATACAAAGCCTCTCCACTGCCCCTACAACTCCTAGGTGGCTCAGCTCCTAGTAAGAAAGCCTTCAGCAGTTCACTTCTTGCCAGGAGCTCTTATGTCTCTGCCATACTCCCACCCTCAAGCTATCTGGTGAGTGTTTTAACCCTAACATTTTCCAGAAACTCTGCTTCTTTGCAGCCCAAATCTTCACTGAGCAGCAGTTCACTCTGTGCAGACACAGCAGCCTGGAGCCCCAAGTTAGTTCCCCTAATTGGTGCATAAATCACCTTGTTACAAGGCAATTATTAGAAATGGATGATAATGTGCAGAATAAGATCAGAACCTGGGCACTGATTTCTGGAAAGTGTTGCTCCAGGAGACATCAGAGATCTCAGCAAGGAATGGCTGCATGATCTGCACTGGGCTTTTGCTGGATGCCTTGGGCAATAATAGCACTAATTTCTACTTTTTTGCTTTTGGTTTTACAACAGAATAAACCTCTCCCTGCCTTTTCACCATGGATGGAGATGATAAGCCAGGCAAGTCTTCCCTAAAACAGCTCCACTGGCTGCAAGAAGATTTCAGTCCTATTGCAACAGCATTTAATGCACTGAAAGCTAACATGGGGATTTCTTTCAAGGAGCCATGCACAGAGTGGAAAATGGTGAAGAGGAAATGACCAGAAATGAAGGATTCTTTCTGAAGTTGTTTACAGATTTACTGCATAACTATAGTTAGACAGCTTAATGAAACTCAAGTTGCTTTGTGCCAGTGACTGCAAGAAGAAAGGGTCATCTGCTGTGCATGTGGCACCCACATGAGATCATACAGCACAACCCCCCCTTTTCTGTCCTTTGCCAAGTCTTTTTTTGTTGAAGGCTTGAGACCCATAGGTCTGTTTTCCTTTGTTTCATTCTCCTCCTTTACACAACCAAGACCTACAACAGTCCACTGACACTCTACAAGGGGCTGATTTCTAACACCACCTTGAGATGAGAACAGAAAAAGCTGTTAAAGCAACTGAGTCTCTGCTCCTAAACCACTTCTGACTTCTTGCCTCACAGAGCACCAGGGAAGCTCAGAAAGGCTCACGTTGGCATGGGGGGAAGCATCTCACTCCCTGTTAGGCATGAGCTGCAAAACCAGCTCTAACACAGATGAAAGAGGAAGAAAAGTCTGCTCTGAGCACACCAAAAAGCTGTCTCAAGGCTGCTCTGCTGCCTCACGCCTGCCCTGCTCCTTTCCTGCTCCGAGGAGCCACACAGCCTTGAGTTCTCTCCCACAGACATAGCCCCCTGGTCCCCTATCATTTTATGCAGTCAGCTTCAGGTCCTGGTTGTGCAGGATTGTTCTCCCCTGCCTAGCTCAGCTGGGGGGCACAATTACCAGAACACCTTAGGAACTGAACCAGACCACAGGGAAATAAGCCAGGCTTTGCATTACATCCTCTTGTAGCTGGGATCAGAGTTAAGGACTTCAGGAAGAAAGACTTCTGTAAATTCTTTTTTTTCCCAAGGAAAATGCATTCTTCACCAGGGTTAAATATTTTTTTTCTCCTTTTTGTTTCCTTCCTCCCTGCCCCCAAATTGGCTCATCCATCACTAGAGTCAATATGAATGCAAAGATTTTGGTGGATTTGTTGTCATGGCAACCACTTCTCCTCTCTGCTATCCCTTACAGGCTTTCCAGACCTTTTCTTGCCTTTAAATTACCATTCTGTCCTACATTCTGAGCACACTGTATTTTAATTCCACGTTGTGATCTTCATTTGAAAACAAACTGTGCACAATCACAGCAAAACCAACAGCCAAGAGATAAAACATTCCCAGCTGGAAGACTGGAATAGCTGTCTGAGTGAATACCAACTATGGTCCCAAAATGGCTGAAAGCTCTCTCCCTTGGAGGGCTGGCACTCTGCAAGTTATGACTGCTGTGAGACAGCCTTTATGTTTCTCTTTTCTCTCCAGAGCTGCTTTCTTGCCCAGAGAAATGCTCATTTTCTGCTTAAGGCAGTAAGGCATGAAATTAGGATCCAGACCAGTTAGAGTTACTCACATAAATCAAGTTTGCAGGATTTAATCTCTCCAGCCCTTTCTCCTGTTCCCAGCTGTCACAAATTGCTAGTCAAGTGACTTAGCTTTTTGCTACAACATGGAGGTAATCCCCAAGTAGCCACCTAGCAAATATGCTGAGACCAAGGCACTGCAGGTGACACCAAGATCAGATAGAAAGCTTTATATGTGATAAATAGAAACCAAGCACTCCCCATAGTGCATTCAGAACCAGCTGTCATGGTCCAGATCCAAGCTAACTGCACATTTCATTAGGAGCCAACACAAAACTCAACCCTTTTTGTACCCTCAGTGTAGAGGTTCTATTGTAAGGAGTTTTCCTAGAAAGCCCAAGAAGTTTGGGGACAAGCAGTTCCCTTTTAAAGCAAATGCAATCTGTGCCTTTAACATCATGGATCCTGACAAAAACATCTCCTCAGGAAGGAAGCACTGTGTAAAGTGAAGTAATCCAAGAGAAAGGGAAGGACTGGAATACCAAACAAGTAGAGTTTGCAGTAGCATGGAGAATTCAGGAGCTGGCAGGAAGGCAGAGTGTGCCAGGAGTTGGGGAAGGGAAGTGATCTGCAGTTTCCCTTTGCTTTGCTGTCCCCTTCTGCCCCCTCTCTAGGCAGTTGCTTTCACTCAGCATCATTTGCTATTCATTTAGCTCACCAGTGCTTTTAATTCAAAAGGACTGAGCCTCTTCCACAATGGTGCTCTGTAAAAGTGCTGTATATAAAGCAGGTACTACATATATAAAGCATTTTGAATATGAAGAGGTCTTATCTGCTTACAGGCTCTGCAAGTCATTTCTGAGCCACATACCTGCCCTGCTCAGCAAAGGAAGAGTCTAGTTTGGGAAGCACCCTTTACCAAGTCTAACTAAAGCTTCTGACTGCAACCTTGTGAAAAGAAAAGGTCAAAAATCAAACACACTGACTTCACCAGAATTCAGTTCCTCTAACCCATGGAATCAAAAACTAATCTCCTGGCCACATCTCCTGCAAAACTGACAACTACCTTCAGCATGAGCAAACCCCTAACAAGCAGATCCATCTATTGAAAATGGCTTGCCCCTCAGTAGTTCTTGTACTCTGCCAGCTGTGGTAAGGTCACAGCTTGACCTGAACTGCTCCTAGGGATGCTGAGGAACCCAGGCAGAGGCAAGTATAGCTATTGCAGACGACACCAGCTGCCTAACAGCTAGATCTGTAGCAGCTAGTTCAGTGGGAAGCTCAGCAGCTGAATTCCCTCCACAGATCTGCTAGGAGCAATTTCCAGTGCTGACCTGAACTTGGCCTCTGTCTCAGCTGCTGCATGACACCATCCCCAAACTTACTTTGTACTTCAGTCTGGAAAGAAGGTTCTTTTCCTTGTCTAAAACATTCATGGGAACAAAATTCAATGATGACTGACAGCTGGCTAAGACCTGATGTGTTCTGCTAAGGGCTGTGGCTGAAAGACCTTGGTAGTAGAGTCCTAAAAGAGTCACAATTTCCTCCCAAAGAAACCCCAATTTGGGGCCTGTAGAAGGTTTATTGGAAATGAGAATGTGGAGGATGTTTCAGCACTAGATCATTATCTTTTAAAGAGCTGGATTCAGAAGTCTAACTAGCCTGTTAATCCTCTGAATTAATGCTTTGGGAGAGAGAAGCAAGCTGCAATTAGCAAGTCAGCAAGCTGCAGGGATTTCTTTTCTGTATCTAAAACCATGAGTTTAAAACATCTGGAGCTAAGAATTCCTTCCTTTTTTTTTTAATTTTTAAATTCAATTAAGACTTTACTTTAAGATTCTGCCTTTTTTTGTTGGAAGCATGACACTTTTCATGTCCTCCCATGGAGTGCTGTTCAATGCTGCCACTCCTGGAGTCAGTGGTATTTGGTGCTGACAGAGAGTGGGTTTGGTTCTTTCACTCTACAGTGAATGTAGAGTGGGGAAAAACCAAAGTCACCCTGCTGGCATTTCTCCTCAGAAATGGAGAGAGGCTTTTTGCCCATCAACTGGCCTGTAGAAGCCTGGATCATCCTCAGGTACTGATAAGAAAATAAATTAATAAAACAGAAAATTCTAGGAAGAAAGTGTGTGGGGGGGAGGTAAAAGAAAACCAGATCCTTTTGATCCTTTTGCATTTGCTGCTCTAATTCTCCAAATAGAAGACCAAGTCTGTTCCAGTTATTTTTGTAAAGGGTTGATTGCAATTTGCATCCTGCTCAACCAGCATCTGCCATCAGCAGTGCTCAGAAGGCCTTTTTTTCCCCCCCCTTTTACTCTGTGTTTTGCCTGTGAATGTTGCTTGATGACATTTCCTTCCCAAATCCTTGTAAAAGGATCACCTACCTTTCTCCTTAAGCCTGAGCATACCTTGCTACAGGTGATTTGCAACCATCAGAGAGTTATGGTCACCAGGGGTGTTGTGTTGCCCCTTTAGAGTGTGCTTGCATGGAGTATTATGGGTAAATTGTGTTCCCCAGGGAATACATCTGGGATGTGGGAGTTCTGGGATGCAGAATAGAATCTTGAATTATCCTCTGTACCAAAAAAGACAGCAGATGGGGAGTAAGAGGGGAAAAATAAATTCCTCTGAATCACACTCCTTCCTTCTCCACATTGTGGACCCAGCCTACAGAGACACATCTGGAGTGAGCAAAGAACAAAGGAGAACCTGCCAAAATCCTTTCTAAATCCTTTACCCTGTTCCATGGAAGCTGCAGGAAGTCACCCATGGAGCCAACCAAAAATAAGAGAGAGACTGAAAGTAGAGTTTGCATTTTCCATTCACTGTTGACAAGCAGAATCTTGTGACTGTGACTGTTGCTTTGCAGGGCAAACAGGGACAGCAAAGCATCATCCTGCTAACAGATCTGCTCTTCCTCTGCAGTTTGGGGCTTTTTTTTTTGTCTTTTTCAACTCCCCTTGCTTTCACAGAGTAATTAGATACAGATGTTGGCTTTGTTTATCCATTTGCCTTTTAGTCTTGCTGAATGTGTTCTGATGACTGACAAAAGGAAGTTCATATTTTATGGGTTGTTAAGCAAAGTAAACCCCTGATTTCTTTCCCCACAACCCCAAGCAGGAGCTGCAGGGAACAGAAAAGCTCCATTGGCCACCTTCACTTGCTCAAAGCCTGAAGAATTCTAGTGAGAACAGAACTCTGAGAACCTCCACAGATTTATCTGGAGAACCATATTACTGGAAATCTATACTCATCATCATCATCTGGCAAGGAAAGAAAAGCACAGGGTGGGTGTAAGCCAGCAGGTGCTAGATCAGTGCCTCACCTGTAAACTAGAAGGGTGTCTTCCAGCCACTTCCAACAGTGGCTGCTACATAGGAGAAATGGAGTTGGATTTAGGCAAACACTGCTCACAAGTGGGTATCCAAAGAGCCTAGGTGTGGAGAGCCTGCAGCACTCCATTTAAAAGGCAGTGAGCAAAAGTCCTGATAACCAGAACATGGTGCAGAACTAATTGCAATCATTTACAGTCAGGTAATAGCTGTTTGTATTTATTTGAAATGGTAGCTGAAAATGTGGACAAACCTGATATCCCACCTATTGAAATGAAGTCTGCTGGTGGGCAAATGTTGCTTTATTCAGGAGAAAGAGGAGGAGATAGCAGAAGGTGGTGGTGGGGGGCAATAAGCAGTATCTAAAAGAATGGCTGGAGGTATGAGAGCAGGGATTTTGTTAGTGGGAGCAGCACATTATGGCAAAAGAAGATAGCAGAATTCAGTGTGCAAGCCTGCAGCTCAGCTAACTTCAAGGGTATGCAGTTGCAAATTCAATTTAACTATGGCAAGTAAGCTACTAAGCCTCAGGTAGTGGGTTTTGGAATGGCAAGGAATAAAGCAAAGAGTTCATGGAGAAGAAGACTCTAAAGGACAGAACAAATTGCACCTGGTGGGAAAGGGCAGGAAGGTATAAATTTTCCATCAGCATTAATGGGACATGCATGTCTAATTCTGCACACACTGAACCAGTACAGCTGAAAGAAATAGTATTGGTAATGAGGTTTTCCCAGTAGGAATAAAACCTCCCAAAACCTGAAGTAAAATAAAAGCAGAAATGACACAGAGGCAATGTTTAGCCAAAGGGACAGAAGAGAAAGGTACAGGGTTCTCACTCTAAATATACAAAATCCACTGTCCTAAAATCAGGTCTATGGAAAAAATCTAGTACAACAAAACAACTCTTAGATGCTTGTCCAGGAGGTGTTCTGGAAGGATTTAGTTTGAACTGCATTTCAGTCAGATTCTATACTAAAAGTATATAGCACTTGTCAAGTCTTATATCAACTTAGCTGCAAACAGGAGTGATAAAGAAATAGTTGCAGAAGAACTGGCATTCTGCCCTGAGCAAAGGCTTCTATCTGCTGGAACCTAGACATGGATCACAACTGGAATAATCCCTGTTTTATGCAGCTAACCAGCTCTTCCTTGCTGTTCTGGCCAGAGTTAAAGGCAGAGCAGAAGTGCCAGCAGTAAGCCTTGGAGGGTTCAAATTCAAGCCCTAATTCAGACCCAGTTGTGTTTTGAGTTAGACACATGCTTGTTTGGCATCTGGGGATTTTTCTGTCTCCTTAGAGTTATATGTGTGCCTGGTCCTCTTATTCATAGAATCATTAAGGTTGGAAAATGCCTCTGAGATCATCCAAGTCCAACTGCTAACCTAACACTGCCAAGTCACCACTAAACCATGGCCCCAAGCACCACATCTACACATTTTCTCAACCCTTCCAGGGATGGTGACTCCAGCACTGCCCTGGGCAGCCTGGGCCAATGCTTCACCACTCTGGCAGGGAAGAAAAAACAATTTAAATGCTACTTTGTTGTACAATAAAACTGTAAAAAAAAAAAAAACCCAAACCCTCATCTTTCTGATTTGGGCAAATTGTGCTTGCTGGCAGGGAGAGGCAGTGAAAAATGGCATTGTCTGTGGGAAGTGAAGGAAGACAGAGGCCAGAGTTCTAAGGAAAGTTCCATCAGAGAAACAGCTGCAGGAAAAAGGAGATGTTACAAATTTGTGTCTGAAACAGGTGCTTAAATCCTAATGTCCCTTAAGGACTATAAACTGTGAAAAGATGGGAGCTATTTTTTCTTTTCTAGTATATTGTTCAAGTTGCCACCAGCTGAACTTTCACTGAACTGCTAGTGAGCCTGGAGTATTTGAAGTTGTAGAGATATTGGCTGAACTGTGGATGGGGTCAGAGATAATAGAATGGATGCTGCCAGAGGCAGGGCTGTTTCTCATGGTATGAAACAATTATTCTTATGCTTCCTATTCTTTGAGCAGATTTTTCTCCTCTTCCATCAAAGGTTCTCCTGAACCACTTCAGACTTAACAAACCCATGAAAGACAGAGTTGCTTCAGGAGTTTGGATTCAGTGACCCATGAGAGCAAGAGCAGGCTGGACATGAACTGGCAGCAGCCATGGCAACTCCACCAGGTAGGTGTCATCAGTGAAAATACTAATGGTATTAGGTTATCACTCTCATGCCTCTGTGACTCAGTTTTATTTAGGTTATTTTTTAATTGGTTTCTCAGTTTCATACCATTTAGGGACCATAAGAACCACCTATGTCACAACTAACCCCAGGAGAAACAACACACCTGCTGAGGGAGGTCAGTTTTGACTTCATCCAGACCAAAGGCATTTCTCATTCATATATGCAACAAAGAGAATGCAGGATGCTACTTCTGAGACAAATGAGGGCATTGAGCTGACTAAATGGAGGAATCTCTGTGGGAGGAATTACTCAGGACCCCTTTATAGTCAATGGAAACCTAATGGAAAGCTATTAGACCACCTAAATGGTCTAACAGAGTCCAGGAGCCAATTCATGTCATCCTGGATTCATGGCTGCAATAGGTCCAGGGAAAACCTGCCCTGAAAAAGGCCATTTATTCCTTGCAAAGAAAGCTTTGCTGGCTCTCTGAAACAGGAACATTTGTCATGTAAAACTCAGGGAGACAAACCTTAGTCTGGCTGAGAGAATCTATTAATCTATCAGTAAATGAAAGAGGTCAACTGTAACTTGACCTAATGGCACAACTACTTCCAAGGCAAGCTGTGCTGCTGGTGGATAACAGTATGGGCTGTTGAAGCAACAGTTAGAGCAGGACCAAAAGAGGAAAAGCTTTTGCTGCAAGAAAAGGAAGTTGCAGCAATTGCATGAGATGAATTTGCAGGCTGGGAACAAAAGAAAAGATCAAGTAGGGGAGGACTTGTCTTGCAACAGCTCCTTCCTGAAATGGAAAAAGCCATAGCTCTAGGGGCATGTGGCACCTAAAGTCGGGAGAGTTTTCTGTGGGGCTAAGGTATGAGAAGTGTGATGGAGAACAAAAGCTCCTGCTCTATTACAACAGTTACAAATCTCTGTAGTGAATAGATACAGATGTTTCCAGTGTGTAAGGAAACACACACAGCTTCATGCCAATCTTTGTTCCCTGGGCTCTTGTTGCTGGTCACCAGAGAGAAGAGATCAGCTCCTGCCCCTTGTGAGGAAGCTGCAGACCACGATGAGGTTTCACCTCAGTCTCCTCCTCCTCAGGCTGAACAAACCAAGTGACTTCAGCCACTCCTCATACAGCTTCCCCTTTTAGTCCTTCACCATCTTCATGGCCTCTTATGAACCCTCTCTAATAGCTTTAGATCCTTTTTATATTGTGGTGCCCATAACTGCACCCAGTGCCTGAGGTGAGGCTGCACCAGCACAGAGCAAAGTGGGACAAACCCTTCCCTTCATCTTCAGAAAATGCATTTGGAATGAGATTCATGCACAGAAATCTATATGCTACTGGAAGCATATAAACATTTTCAGCTGCTATCTTTACATTTTTATGGTTGTTTGTCAGAGGTCTTGCTCTCAGGTATTTCCCTCCTAGCTTCAGATCATGATTTCTGTAAGCAGAGAAACTGCAACTAAAAATTACCATGAGGAGATAATATTGACTGCAGGGAATGCATTTGATTCTAGAAGAAAAACTACTGCTACTCATCTCAACTGGGAAAGGAGAGTTTGCTCTGCTCCACTACCCAAACTCTCAACAAAAGAAGTGAAGACAGTTACATGCAGAACAGAAGAAAAGGACATGAAGCTCAGGGAAATCCATTTTGCTCAACAAACCTTCCCTACACTTGGTCATATTTTTCCTTTGGCATTGCTAAACCACAGCAAACTGAGAGGTTAGTGAAGAAAAAATGATCTCCTCCTCTTCCCACCCCCTAAGACTCTTCAGCTGCCCCCAGAAATCTTCACTCATTCTCAGAAGCCAACTCCACATATCACTCAAAGGATTCCACAGCACTTCAAAATGCTGAATCCAGAGCAAAGGTATGGGAAAGTTATCCTAAGCTGGCTGAGTGCTGTCTGACAGCAGGACTCAGAGAAGCCAGCTGCCAAGGCCAGCTAAGGTTTTTCTTACTGCAGAGCAATCCAAACCCCTTGCAAGAGGTGGAAGGAGCTTCCAAGAGACACTCACATTGTTCTTTTCACCCCACCTCAGCAAATATTTCTACTTGCTCTGTTCTCCAAAGCCTCAAGTTCCACTAAATATGGATTTTGGGGTTTAAACTATAGATGCATTTATGTGCACACACAGACACAAGCTGTGCTTTGCACACATGATTCATACACACACACAGAGGACTCTAGAGCCAGGAGCTGTTCTTGCTGCCACTCTTGCTGTACCTAGAAGGGCTAAATTCCCACTGAGCCAGAATGGGTTATTCCTGCTTCTGGCAGCAAGAATGAGACAGATCTTGAAGCTCAAGGCACAACCACCACTCTGTTTTGTTACACTGGATGGCAGCTGAGTGCAGAAATCACTGTAGAGCATGGGAGGGAAAGAAAGATTCCTCTTGCCTTTTGTTTTCTCAGTATTCCTTGTGTCTGCCACAGCAGTTTGTGCTGTGTAATGATGGAAAGAGCTGTTCCTTGCTTGCTTTTCTCTCTTTTTATTTACCAAGATGAAAGCTCAGGGCATCTCCTAAGGGTACTTTCTGCATAAAGGTGATTCCCTTGGAATGCTCTGCTGGAATATGTGTCCAGGTGAAGCTCTCTGTGTTACCCTAAACTGGTGCCTGTCTCTGACCCCTCTGGATTCTATTTACCTTATAGGTTCCTTGCAGAAACATTGTCATATAGGGGACTCTGCACTAGTATGACCTATACAGACTGGTGTGAGAATGGAAGCATTCAAACAGAGAAAAAACTGCTTTCCCTTCCCTTCAAACACTTGAATAGGTCACAGTGGTTTTGAAATGGCCAGAACCCCCAAACCTTCACTCCATCATGGACCCACATTGTTTCAAGGATGCTATGTGAAGAAATCCCTATAGCTACCTGTAAGAGTGGATACAACCCCACTCTACCTGTAAGGAGGTGGTGTCCTGGGCTATTTAACTCAACCCAAGGAGGGCTGTTAGTCCATTTCTGCCCCTGAGCCTCTGTCTTCTACATCCCTTTAGGGTGTTAAAACCACCTAAAATCCCACAGCTTCTCTAACACATCAAAGGGAAGCCAGAACAACACTGGAACCCCTGGTTGTCTTCAAGAAGGAGATGGACTTTGGTGGGCAGTGAAGCTTCCTAAGTGTCCAAGGCACAGCACACCTGAGCAAACCAACAACAGCAACACAGGGGCTTTGAGTTACTCCCACATGAAGGCTGGTGTTGGAATTAGTTATTCTATTCACATGACAAGTTAAATCTGAGGTTATTCTAGTTTATTTAGAAAATCAACTGGCAGAATAGGATTGGAATGCAGTTTGGTTAAGTTCTGCTGAAAGGACTGAGAGCTTTTCCTGGTTTTCCCCCAGCTAAGAGACACACACATTTATAAAGCACAATTTTTCCAGTGGGAAAACATGTGCATATATACATAGAGATGTACCCAAGCCTGCACACATTTCTCTGTATTTCTACATACAGATGTGTACACATGCACACAAGCATTTGCTAGAGGCATCCAAAATGGATTTGATGATACAAACTTCTGAACATCCCCTAAAAATGGTTGAGTGTCTGTAACTTCCTTTGCCTTCAAGAGGGGAAGAAAGCTGTTCAGCAGCTGCATGGAGGATGAGCTGCCACGACTGCAGAGAGCTCTAAGAAATGTACCCATCATACAGGTCACACAGTTGCTGCTTCAAGTGATGAGAAAATCAATTTGAGCCCAAAAGGGCTAGAGGCAAAAGGGGAGGATGAGATGTGACTGACAGAGAGACAGCATCCAGTAATGCTCAGCCAAGTGAAAAGGCAAAAGAAGACAGGAATAGGAAAACCTAGTCATTTCTGGTTTAATTGGGAGAGGACATCACAAGCAGTTTGGGTGCTCTAGGCAGCCCCTGCTAGGCAAAGCCTATAAACTCTGTTCTCTTCTGAAGCAAAGGATGCAAACCATATCTAGAGCTCTTTATATCCAACACCATGCCACAGAAAAATTAGACTGTGATTTCCTGTAACCTTAGGATGAAATGAGGTTGTCAAATCCAGTCAAAAATGAAACAGCAGGGACATGTTCTTCTGCTTTCTGGTACTGAGGTAGTTTTTTTGAAGTCAGTGTCTCAAGCCTTTGCTTCCCACTGCACTTTGCCCTGTGTTTGTGATCTCTAGGATGACAAATATTAGCTACCTCTGAAAGTGTGAAAGGCAATGCTTTTTCCCCTCAATCTTCTCCCTGCTCCAGAAAGGAATTAGGGTCCCCAAAAGGAGCAGGAACCCAAGCTACTAGCATTACAATCTCAACTGTACAGCTTGCCTTCCTTCTCCACAGCTTCAGTTTACCCATCTGTGAAACACATTGTCTGCAGCATCCCCTAAGGGGCTAAAAGAGATTGGAGGATTTCATGCACACTAATGTATTAGGCCAAAAGAACTCCATAATCATAAGCTATTGTTCCTCCCAGAATTAAAGTTGAAGTGTTTGAAAATCATGGGAGATGGAATGGGAAATCCCATTTTTTGTAGCTTTTTTCCTTCTCTAGTACTTTTAGAAGTTAGAAGTGAGATGGAGTGGGAAAATTCACTTTTTTTATAGCTTTTTTTTTTTCCTTCTCTGGTACTTTAAGAAGTTAGTAAATTAGAAAATATGCAGTGACTTCTTTTCCCCAGTAATTATTAGCATCAGCCTCTGAATCAGTCCCTGACCTTCCCTGTGTCTTGAATCTTGCCCACCTAGTATTTTCTCCTGCCACCTCAGCTGGATTGGACAGATCTGTGTCTTCTGAACAGTTCTGATCTAAGATGTCTGTGTAAGCAGAGTTACACAAATACAAGTCCTTGTTCTCTGACCACTTGTCCCTAGAGCAGTAAGGAGAAAGCCACAGTTGGGGTGCAGGCTAATGAGATGTTGATAGAGCAGTGGGTGAATGTAAGGAGGAGTGGAGTGGAGGTTGTGCTGAGGAGTTCAGCTGACAGAAGAACTGCCAAGATGTGGAGTTCTCTGAACTGAACCAAGTTTGAAATACACAGTTTTGTTTGGTGCTGAAGGTGTTGTGAAAGAGCTGTGAGTTCAGATGGCTGCTTGCTGTGGAGAGTGGGGCCCTGGTCTCTGTTCTGCACTGGCAGGATTTCGTAGTCACAGAGGAAAACGATGGGCTGAACAAAGCTGTGGTGTGGCTATGAAAGAAGCCAAGGTAGGAAAATAAAGTATTATACTACTGTTTGAATCAGCAGCCTGACACTTTACAGAATCACAAAGGTTGGAAGAGACCTCTGAGATCAGCAGGTCCAACCATACCTGTTACTAATACACCACTAAATCACATCCATGAACACCACATCTAAATGTTTCTTAACTTCATTTGATGCAGAATCAACTGAAAAACACAGAAAATTGGAAAGAGCCAAAGAGTTACCCTTTGCAGCTCTTGACTGACAAGCTTGCCTCTATACAACTGTTGTACTTTCTGGACATCAAACTTTGCAAGCTCCATCAGTCCACGAGCAAATTGTGGAGCTGTGCACATAGACAGTCATTCTGACACAGTTTACCTGCCACCTCCATACCCTTACCTAGTCACAGTCAAAGTTCTACCATGGAACACCAGCTGAGTACAAAAAGCAGGACATGGTTTTATCTTGGAGAGCTGCTAGGCACCTACAGGAGATTTTGGTGACAGGGACACGATGCTGTTGTCGTGTCCTGGCACCCTGGGACCAGCACTGTTTTATCTGCTTCAGTCTGACAGTATAATGCCAATATTCTCCTAGCTTTCAAAGGGCCCAAAACAGTCTGGCCAAGGATTTGTGTTGTTTCCTTCTCAGAAGAAGAAGAAAGTTGTTAATGAGTTGAGAGCTCTTCCCAGCCCAGAACCAGACTAGGGCTTTGGGTGCCCAGACCCACAAAGCCTCCTTGAACATTTTGAAGGGAGATTATGACTACAGGAACTGGAGAAAAAGATATTGGCATAAACAAAGGAATGGATGTAGGGTAACAAACCCAAGGTAGACAGTGAACCAGTACTGGTAACAAAAAAAAGGATCTATTCTAACATCATCTTCAAGGTGGTAGCATCAGCTCTGTCCTATGGTACAACCAGCAAGCTGCACCTCATGGTCTGGTGCGAATGACACCTGTACCCTCAAATCCTTTGACTGCAGTGAGATCACAGGTGCCAGTGCATTCTTCCCTCCTACCCCCAGAAACACAGAGCTTGCCTTGCCACCTGTTCCCTTGGCCCACCACACACACTTCTAGAGAGGTCTCACCTGAAGAGTGCCGTGGAGATGCCAGTGTCAACTGTTCTTTCTGCGGAGCAAAGCCGAGTGAGCTCAGGGTGGAGAAGGTGATGAACACCACGAGGAGTGGAAGGGCAGAGAGGTGACTGACTCCTGGCTGGCTGATTTCTCTCCCTCCAGGGCAAATATCTGTAGTAGGAGGTCCACATGGGGCATACACAGCTGTAGTCTGAGCAAGGATAAATGTCTGAAAGAGAAAACAACCAGAATAAAGCCGGTTAAAAATGTAACTGACACCATATGGAGCTAATCACCCTCTGCAGCTGTTGTAGCTTGGAAGGCAACCAAATAAAAGGCTTTTAAGAGGTTTTACTTTTGGCATTTTCCTCCTCTAACACTAACCTGGCTCCTAAAAGGAGGCCCACCACTTTCTGTCAATCATGAGGAGAAAAAAAATAGGTCTGAGTACATGTGCAGAGCAGGTATCTCATTTACATGCAAAAGCCATGTAACTACAGATGCAAATTGAATCATTGCTGCTGAAGGTAGCTGGATTTAATCACTTCTATGCATACACAAATAGGTGTGCTTTGGGCAAAATCCAGACAGTGCCCAGTCTGACCCTTGGAATACATGAAGAGCCTCCTTGTCCTGATCATCTCTCCCCTCTCTGTGTGGCAACCTGCAGCAGACCTAGACACATACACACCAATGCACACCCTAGACAGCCTTATGTGCTTTTTTACCCAGAGCCAGACCACAGATCCCTTTAAGCCTAAAATCCACACCTAAGACCAGTGGGCTCTCTCTTAAACTGAAGTTTAAATGAACCCAGTTTGTTCAGTGATCAGCCAATTTCCTCTATGAAATTAGCTGGTCCAGCTGGGGATCCAGAAGGAGCCCTGCCCAAAGTTTTGGCTCTTCAAACACTTTGTGCAAAGCACAGAGACAGAACAGAGAATGATTTGGGTTGGAAGGGACCTCTAAAGGCCACCTCTGCAGTCAGCAGGGACATCTTCAACCAGATCAGGTTGCTCAGAGCCCCAAACAACCTGACCTGGAATGTCTCCAGGGATGGGACATCTCCCACCTCTCTAGGCAACCTGGGCCAGTGTTTCACCACCTGTTTTGTAAAACATTTCTTCCTTCTACCTACTTTGAATCTCCCTCTTTTAGTTTAAAACCTAGGGGACCACCTCAGAGAGTCACCTAACAACTTTCTTCTCCTATTCCTGGCCCTGGGTAACAGTAGCAGTATGGCTCAGAGCAAGGCTGGAGGCACTGGAGATGTGGAGAACTACTCTTGCCCTTTCAAGGCTGAAGCTGTAGGTCTTGACTGAGACACAGCTGCCCACTGGGAAACTATCAGAGTAAAGGCCCTGCAAACAGCTCATCAGGTTCCCAGCACATCCCCTGGGGCTCTGGAGCTTCACTGGGCAGGCACCAAGAAACTTCCTAGGAGTATCCATTAGCTCCTAAAAAGTCACACAGTGGAGGAGGAGAGCTGGGACTTGAGGCTCCTGCATTACCAGGTGAGCACCCCCCTTGGTATTTAACATAGAAACATGAAAGGAGGAGTCTATTTACTACAGGAAAGGTGAGGGAGTCTGTTTGCTGCCATCAAAACACATTTATTGATTGACCAACACAGAAATTGGAAATCAGGATTTAATTTAGCCAGGGGAGCACAAGTGCACATTTCCAATGCATGAGAAATGCTGCTAGAAATCAAACTGAAACCTGAACCCTGCTCTTACTTGAAAAGAATCACCCAATATCTATTTGATCTACAGTCAAGAAGCAGAAGGAAAATAAATGAACCTCTGAGAAATAAGGTCATTCCTAATTATTTCCTTGTAAAAAAAGTGTATTTTGTTGCTGTGCAAGTAACTGGTTTGATCAAACAAAGAAATATAAGAACTCAGAGCTCATTTCTTCCTTTCTTTAGGACTTCCAAGGAGTGTTTTGCAAGAATTAGAGTAGGTTTGCATTTTTTTTTTTTTCAGGTTACCTGCATACTCTCTTGAGTTAAACATTTATTAGCATGAAAAACTGTCCAGAAAACATTCAACAATGCTTCTGAATACAAATCATTTCATGAATATGTAAATCATGCCTCAATGTGACACTTGGCTTGCCTGAGAAACACTGATAGAGTAAAAAAAAAAAAATAATGAAATTAAATTGTCCTCATCCTTGATGGAGTTTAATTTAATACTTTCCTAGTGTTGAAGAAAACCCCAGAATTTTAATGTCTGTGTAATATGTTTTGATTCACAGTTAAAAATATATCCATAATTTGCCATAAACATGGTCAAGGGCAAATAACTGAGGAGGGGAGAGATGAAAATACAAGTTCCAGCAGTAGATCTAAGAGAAGTTGGCACATTCACTTCCACCAGTAAACAAATAAACCACTTTTGCCTTTATGTCCCACCCTGGGCTTTGGGGCTGAAACATACCCAGGAGGGGCTGAGGCTTCCAGAACATGCTGTGATTCTGCATGAGACTGCTCAAAGCAGAGCTCTGCTCTCCCAAACTGCTTCTCCTGAGCCAGTCCAAATGTCTTCTGCTGGTGCAGAAGTGTCCCCTGCCTTTTGTGAGGAGAGAGCCCTGTGTGCTGCTTCTGCACACACAGCCCCAGCATGTGAGGAGCAGCTTGCATCTGAAAGTGGTGCAGTTGCATGAACACATTACAGGGCTGGAGCTAAGAAGAAGTCCAATGCTTGGCAAGTCTAATGAGCTTGGATCCATGCCATGCTAACAGCAGCAGCTCACATTCCAATTACATCAGAGAATGTTCACAGCTGCCTGAAAGGCTGTTGAAATGTGTGTGCTGTCAAGCTCTGCCTTAGGTAGTTCAGGGGAGACCTGTTCTTAGAACTGCTTTGGCTTCCTAAGCACATTCAGTGCTGGAGCTTGCACAGGTTTGGAATCAGGACTTGGTTCCCTCCTACTTCTCCTCACCTACCTCTGCCAAGCAGTAAGGTTGGCATCACACATCCACAATGATCCAGTGTGACAGTCAGAGGGAGGAGAGAACTATCACCCTGGGTAAAAAGGGGCAAGGAATCATCTAGGGTTAGTTTGGAAATCATCAGAATAGGTTTGTTTTCCTGAAGGTGGACATGGGCACTGCTTCAGACAGATGAATTACTGTGTTGATCCAGGAGAAGCTACTAGGAACACAGTGGTTAGTCCAGTGGATCCTAGCCTGACTGGGAGGCAAAGTGACTTCAGGAAAAAGAAAGAAGAATAAAGCCAATAACACTTAAGTAGTTTTCAGAACTTAATGGATGGAACCAAGTGCAGTGACTAGATCTCCCTCAACCTCAACTTCTCTCTCACTAATATCCACTTTATTGCCCAACAGGCTCCCATAGGAAGCAATTCTCAAGGCTTTCAGAATCCCTTTGAAAGTATCAAAAATGACATTTTCCTAGTCAAGTCATGTTGAACAGAGCCAGATTCTTCACTTGCTCTCAGTGGATTATTTCTGTGCTCCAAGGCTTTTACCCCTGGCTATAGAATTCTCTAATTCTCTTCATCTCATCTTGGGAGTCACCAGAGACCCAGAAAGATGCAGATACATTTGCAAGAGTTGAGAGGAAGGAAAGGCAGATAAGCAACGAAGTGTCCTTCCTAGCACCCAGACAGCTGCAACCTGCTCTGCATAGAAGAATATTCACACAGAACATGTATTTAAATCAGATTATACCCATACTTAGCATAAGCCAAAGCAAAAGGGTGGGGAGACACTGGAACAGGTTGCCCAGAGAGGCTGTGGAAGCTCCATCCATGGTAGCTTTGGAGGCCAGGCTGGATGGGGCCCTGGGCAACCTGGTCTAGTGGGAGATGTCCCTGGCAGGCAGGGGGGTTGGAGCTAGGTGATCTTGAAGGTCCCTTCCAACTCTGGCAATTCCAGGATTCTGTGAAATTCAGGCTACTTTTACCCCCAAATAAAAGCCTTCCCAGGAGGCCCTAGTCTTGCATGGTGACAGTGGAGCTCAGTTAACAGGTACTTGGAAACCTTGAGAAACTGCCAAGGGGTTATCAGCACCAGCTGATTGATGCAGGGAGAAAAAACCCTTTGGCTTCCTCAAATCCAAAGTGCTAAAGGAAGTTGTCCATAAAGGTGGCCAAGATGATAGCTCAGTAATTTCCTAGGGTTATTTTTAGACTGAAAGATAGAGATATTTTACAGAAAGAGAGAAGGTTTAGTGTCATTTGCAGTCATGCTGGGCTGCTTGTTACCCAAGGAGAAACAATACCTCAGATGTGTAGCTTAGCTCTTCTCCTAATAAAAGCTGAAAATGAGAGACCTGAAGGCCACCACAGCACAAAGGTTTTAATTTCACTATTAGATACAAATCCAAGTGCATTAGTAATTTCTTTTGCTATGGTTGTTCCAGAATAAAACAAGTGTAAAAAGCAAATGGCCTTGTAAAAAGTTTAAATTAAGGAGGCAAAGCATGAAAGGAAAGAAGGGGAAGGAAATTTTGCTGAGTTTTCTGCAAAGAAAGGGTAGGATGTACCTAGAAAGTGATCAAAGCAAAAAGGGATCCACTCTGGCTGCAGTCTAAGCTGAAGCTACAAAGGAGAAAGCCCTGAAAGAGTGTGGGTCACAGGACAAAGATGAGAAACAACCCTAGAGAGCTGCTGACAAACTACAACCCTTTCAAGTGTCTGCACAATTAGAATACACTGCTCCCTCTCCTGATAATCAGCAATTAAATGCTAAATTATCTTCAGAAGATAACAACATATCAAAAGCAGCCAACAAGGGAATGCAAAAGAGGTAATGCTGGATCTGACTGTGATACTGTGAAGCCCAGGGTCCATATCCTTTCTGAATATTTAACAGAAAATTGGCCTCCAAAATGCCTCTGGCTCCAGAAGAGTTGTCCTAATTTCTCCTTCAAGACCATAGGCTCAGTTTCTCCAGATATATAAAAGAAAAAGAGCTTCATGCTTCAGAAAATGATAGTCTTGGAAAAAAGAAGAGAAACCATTTTAAGAGGCACTCAGTAATTGCACTTCTGAGCCTTCTGTTGGATTCAGGGAAGCAAATCAAGAAATGGTTTTCTTTCAGCTACCAACTACATGCTCTGTACAGCCTCTCCTCTCCAAAATCCTGAAAGCCAGTCCCTTTTTAATAAGCCTGAGCATACCCACAGCTCCTTGCAAATCCATTAATGTCAGCTTCAGATGTTGAATTGCCAGTGGTACTGTATCCAGTCTTACTAACATCATGTAGATAATTAACCTCCAGGCCAGGAGAGGACCTATATTTTTTTTCCCCCCCTCTCACACAGGCCTTCTTGAACCTAATTTAACAGAACATGCATTTAAACCTGCTGTATATTAACTCCTACAGTCAAAGCTGTGAATTCTGCCCATCTTCTGGGGGATGATGCATCCCATGTAGAATACAAACCCATATGCTTCATTTGCTGTGGTTCTAAAGCTTTTGGGATGATGGTTAATGAGGACATGAAACATACATCTAGGGGTGGTCAAGTGAGCTACAAAAAACTGTGCTCTTGAAGATATCTCACACCAGTGAGGTCAGTGAGAGTTTAAGCAGTGCCTTCATCTCTGCTGATCAATTCCTCACATAGTGGTAGGTCCTGGTTTAGGTTATTGATAGAAACACAGGGCACTGACTCATTTAGAGTTTACCCAATCAATGAAAAAAGTCACTTTTGATGCTACCTAGACTAGAACAACTCAGGCTCAACTGTTCAACTTCTGCTGCAAGCTGGATTAAAAGTGAGAACTGCATTTCTTTGCACACCCCTAGTAACTGATCCCAAGTTCAGAGAACTCTTTCAGACACAAGGTTCTGTCAGGGTGGAGAAAAGGCTTTCTCCTTTTAGACTCCAAGGAGGAGAAACACATCTGCATATGGTGAGGGACATGGTTTAGTGGTGACCAGGCAGTGCTAGCTAGGTTACCTGTTGGACTTGATGATCTGAAAGGTCTCTTCTAGCCAAAATGGGTACATGAAACCAAACTGAAAAACAACCACAGCACAATCCTCTGACCTGTGGATAGGCTGCAGTCAGAGACAACTTAGGCTCTAGAAACTGTTGTTAAGAAATTAACTGCATCACTTAACAGCCCTTTTGTTGTGGGGGAAGCTCTCTCTCATGTTAGTTCACAATAGGCTCTCACCTGTACATGGAATATAGACATTTTTGGCATCTTTGGATTTCTCCTGCCCCCATAATATAATTCCTCATTTCTAGTCAGCTTGCTGTAAATTATACCAAAAAAAGCCCCAAATAGGCACATGTGAGTCAGATTTTTGGTTTGGAGGAAAGTAAATCTTTCTGTTGACCTCTGGTCTTTCCTCTAATTTCCATCCTAAAACACCTAGTCATGTGTCTGTGGGATTAGAGCAGCTTGAAACAAGGATAAGGCTGAGCTCAGGAAACCTTTCCTCTCTTCCTTGCATTTAATATTTTAGCCAGCTTAGCCTGTCTGTCCAACAAAGGGGGAGAGGATGCAGTTGTGTTTTATGCACTCCAAGTTGATATTTCTTCCTGTTTGCAAGTTCTATAGCATGCTATTTTTAGCCAAGACAACACTCAAACCAAGAAATACTCCTCCTTTTGGAGCTTACTTAATTTCCCTCCTATGCAGATGTGTGGAAGAATTACAGGCTTGACACATGACATGGTGAAACTTCTCTGGTTGCTTCAGCAATCAGAGGTGTCACAGACAGCAGGTCTCTGAGATAGATCAGATCAGAGAGAACACAGGTGACAGTGGCCCTGGTGAGGACAAGAGCAAGGTGTAGCCACATGCACTTCTGTCTCTCTGCTTCACTGCATAGAAAGCAAACCAACTTCCAAACAATTGAAACAACATTAAGGAAGAGTTTATGGCTTGATTTCCTCTGTGATACTTTGGGAGGTCTTACAAACCTTCTCAGAATCTGTCACAGATGTTGTTGGGGTGATATTTATGCAGCACATGCAGTGTGGTCTTTTTACTAGTCTGGAAACTTAGTGATTCTGTTAGAAGATCTTCTGTGGTTAGAAGACCTTCAGATAAACACTGTGAGCAGTTGAGATGTCACATTTTAAATCACTAACAGTGCTTATTTAGCCACAAAAGTTATTCCAGTTTAATCTCTCTGTAGGAACAACAACAAAGAGGAGACTTCACTCCAGTTCTGGGTACGAGCATCTCAAATGATGATGTTACTAGAGAATGGTATGATGCTAAGACACAAAGCACTTTGGGATTGTTTATATGGTGAAATGAACATAAGATCCATTGTCCTTTCTTTCTGACTTTAGCTCATACATTGGAATTATGTCTCTGCTATTTTGCTGCACTCTTCAAAACCCTTTGAAAGGAAGAACATTGTTGGAATATGCCAGCTAAGAATAGAATCACAAGCAACAGTCAGTGAAGGGGGTGAGGGTGGGTAGGAGTAGAAAAATCCCATTGTCTCATTATTAAGTCTATTCACCACACTTGGGAAGATGTGAGAATACTTAAAAACAGAAAGCTCCATCCTAACAGCAGTGCTGTAATTAGGAAGCTGCTATAAGAACTGGAGAAAGAAGACAACAAAGTGAGAGGCACAGATGTTTGCAGTAAAAAGGTTACCACGTCCTTCTCCCCACTGCTCCCCAACAGGGCTTCACAATTGCCCAGGGTGGGAGCAGTTTACAGAATCACAGAGTGTTAGGAGTTGGAAGGGACCTCCAAAGATCATCTAGTCCAACCCCCCCTGCCACAGCAGGATTCCCTAGGCCAGGTCACACAGAAGCACATCCAGATGGGTTTGGAATCTCTCCAGAGAAGGAGACTCCCCAACCTCTATGGGCAGTTTGTGCCAGGGCTCTGGCACCTCAACTGGGAAAAAAACCTTTGTCTTGTATTCACATGGAACCTCCTGTGCTTCAGCTTACAGCCATTGCCCTTTGTACTGTTTCTGGGCTTCACTGAGAAGAGCCTGACCCCATCCTCCTGACATGCATCCTTCACATATTTAAAACCATGGATGAGGTCACCCCTTAGCCTCCTCTTCTCCAAGCTAAAGAGCCCCAGCTCCCTCAGCCTTTCCTCATCAGGAAGATATTCCAGCCCCTTCATCATCTTGGTGGCATTTGTCCACCTGTTACATCTTTTGATCCAGAAACCAAATTGAGATTCATACAATTTCACCAGGAAGAAAGAAAGAAGCTGAGGGAGAGGAGATAAACTCCAGAAGACATTCCTTGAATCTTAACTGTGGCTTTGAATAATGCTTTTGCAGACTTCCAAAATTTTGTTTGCTGTTCCTTACAGCAAATATTTACAGAAATAATAGTAAGATCTGCTGGGAACAGCACAAAGTATTCTCAGCATGACAGTGCAAGAGCAGCAGGAACTTCCTCAAAGCATTTTTGTCTGTACCTCCAGCTAAAGACAGATTGTTTACTCTGGAAAGGGCCTCCTTTAGGACTGCAAAGAAAATTCATCAGCACAAGGCAATGCAGAAGAAATACCTGAGCTTCCAATAAGCAGGCAGATGCCTTTATTTCTGTGTGTTTTGCAGAGCATGTTCCTTTGCCATACCTTCCAGTTTTTCCAGTGAGGAAATGGATCCTTTATCAGCTTTTCATCTGTGCCCTAAAAGCCTTGGTTCCTCATGGTGTTTGAAGCATCTCACACTGCTCTGGGAGCTGCTGAACCTCTCTAGCACAGTCCATTTAGCAGAGCACATGGTCTGCTGCTTTAAGGATGGTGTTTTAGGGGAAAGGCTTCAGCCAGCAGGCACAACTCTGCAAATACTCCATAGAAGCCCTCTGTGATGACAAGCAGCAGAGGAGGGAACTCCTATGCATCTCCCTCAAAGCCCTCTGTCCACTGATTCTGATCATTTATCTGGCTCAGCATTTTTGTCTTGAAGACAAGGATTGTTGTGAGGTTGACAGTTTCCAACTCCATTAGTAGTTGGAGCTGCTGCTCTCATGTTGAGGAGCTACCTTGAATTGCTTGGCAAAAGACAATTGTCATTCCAGCACAAGGAGGAGGTGGCTTCTCCTGGCAGAAGCAGATTAGAAAACAAACTAGAGCATGGAATAAGGGGAAGGGAACGAGTGTGCCAGACACTTTCAACCTATTCTGTGACTCTAGGATCATTTCTTTTCCATTTTGATGAACAAGAGATCTAGGTCTGTCTGGAAATTTTGACTGAAGTCAAAGAGAGGCCATGAGGACAGAGATTCTGTGGGTGAGCAGAAACAAAGATGGCATTCTGGTCTGGGCAGTCAGCAAGGACTGTAAACTTACTGGAAACACTTCTAAAACTCTCTTGTCTTTTCCAGATATTAGTAGAGGTTTAATAATAAAGTAAGAGGAGATGATTGTAACTAGGGAGGCAAAAGGCTGTAACACTGCAACACTTTCTGAGCACTGGAACTTAGAGGTGGCATGAATAGATGAAGAGAGAGGCAAAACTGAAAAGATGACCTCTTTTGGTGAAATTTTAGTAGACTACAGCATTACCAAATGTGAGCAGGAAAAAGAATACCAGGAGAACATTAGAAAGTTTATTCTCTAGGCTGGATACTTAGAGGCAGGTACCTCAGATGACATCCTGGACAAAAAAATGGAGCACTGCAACTGTGCAGAAAACAGGATAAAGAAAAAGGGGAAGAGTATAGAGTTAGAGCATATAGAGATGATTTACAGTTACTTATTGCATGGTTAATTTAAAATAAGAAGTATGCAAAACAAAACAGCCCCAGCATGCCCTGAAATGCTCTCAGCTACCAACATCACAAGCTGCTGCTTGACATCCAAGAGCAATCAGAGGGAGAACTAGAGCTCTAGTCTCTGTGCTTGGATCCACAACTGCTCTTTGTCAGATCTTCCATCCCCAGAATGTGAGAGAGAGAAGAATACAAAGAGCTCAGAACTGTTGTAAGCACCTGGTTCAGAAGCATTCAACCACCATATGTACCTGTTGGGGGAAAATTGTTTGAGTGTCTCCCAGCCTGGTATTAGCAACAACTGGTATACATCCAAAAGTCAAAAGCTTCCTATAACTTATCTTCTATTATTTTTCTCCTATCATTTCTACAATTTCAAGATTTCTTCTGGAAACAGCCTCATTCCAGCACAAATAGCCTCCTGCAGCTACACTTCTGAGCATTCATATTCCAACAGTGGCCAGCACCTCCTCCAAGTGCCTCTTCAGTCTATTTTCAGCCTCTCTGACCCCATGTTGACCGAGTTCATTTTTGACATGGACATCATCTTTTCTTTGATTAATATTGATCTTGTCTTCCACATTGCTTATGGTTTCTCTAGCTACTTCCTTTCACTCCAGTCATCTTACTTCAGCTCCAGAGTCAATTTAATTTCTGACAATTTAATTCCTGCCTTAGCACCTAATTGATATCAAGCTGATGAAATTCTACAGCCTGAAGCTAGCCTGCAGCTTTCTAATATCACAAGCAAACCTCTGTCTCAAAACTTCACTTGTGCCTCTGGCTGTATTATTTGAGCACAGACCATTTCCAGTGTTCCCAGAAGGTTCCACAGCTCATTCATACCTGTCTCAACCTATCTTTCTTTTTCTCTCTTGCACATCCAAGTTTAATAGACATGATTTTTGTGTTGAGGGCTCCAAGGCACCCAGCAGACAACATTAAAGAGTCCTTGTGCTCAGTGGCTCACAGTTAAAAACAAATGAAAAGGAAGAGTGGAAGGTACCAGAGCAGAGCAATATCAGAGCTAGAAGCAAGATGTGAGTAACCTCAGGGATGTTTTGGGTGGGGGTTGTCCTCACTGACACTATTTTCCCTTTCTCCTTCTCTGTCTCTTTATCCACACTTGTACATCCCCAGTCCCCACACTTTGCTCTAAGCCTAGACCCCCTATCCCTCCTGGTGCTACCACCTCCCTCAGGTCCTTGCTGTTGCCTCCTCACAGTTCCCATCCTGGTGCAAAGTTTGTGCTGAGAAAACTCAGTAGCTTTTTCCTCCCCTCCCTTATTCCACCTTTAACAGTTGTGTGCCTTATTAGCAAGGCCTCACCAGCTATGAACTGTGACCACAGACAATTCTGCAGCTCTGTTTTCTGTGGGTACTATGAATAAGAAAAATGACATTAAAAATGGCTTTCAAGTTGCAAAGTCAAGCACTAAACAAAGAGGAAGTGCTGGAATTAAACTTGCCTGCAAAAACCTTAATTTGGCCCTTTTGTGCATGAGTATTATGATATAGACTTTAATTACATGAACACAGACTATTTTTTCCACCTCTAAATGCATAGATGTGCAAATTCTCAAGCAGTTGACTTGATTACAAGTATGCATAATATAAAAGTTCAATAGTCTATTGATATTTAGTCAGATTGCAGAAATTCCACATATTCAGTGCAGCAGCTGACTATATTAGGATACTATGCCAAGAGCTGAACAAATGAAATCAGATTACTGCAAATGAAAAGGAACAAATAGCCAGGAAAAAAAAAATAGTAGGGCCACAGGAAAAAGAAAAAACCAAAACCCCAGCATGGTGAATGTTAGACAACTGATTTAGGTTCAGCTGAAACAAAGCAAGAAAGCTAAAGCAGCCCACAAATAATATTTAATCTTTCCTTTAGTCTCAGTAAAACAGACTAATCAGCACAGCAGCCACTTTATATTGGATAACTCCAAAGCCTAAACCATCAAAATGGGGTCAAACTCTATGTTTGAGATACACACAAAAAATTAGAGGTGACATCTTGGCCTGTAGGTCTTCTTCAGGCTGAAGAAAAAAATAGAAAAAGGTTAATTTCAAGGTTAGAACTAACCTTGTTCTATTTTTTTCCCCCCCCAGAGCCCAAAGCAGAGCTCTTGGCCAACATGTCACCTCTAATATTCTTTGCTATCTCAACTGTGAGCTCCATATTAACATTTTCTCCTCAGTTTTGCAGTCAGAATGCTAATGCACTGTGGATTTTTGTTGCAGGGTGAAGAAGCTTGGCTTGATCTTCCTTTAATCACTGGTCAACTAAGCAGAGAGGCTGGCAATCCTTGATGGCAATGTCACCACTTTTGCACTTCACAGAGAATAAACCAGGGCAGAGCTGAACTGATGTAAGCTACCTCTGGAGAGTAACAGAAGCTAAGAAGGGAAAGGCTTTATTAGTCCTTGATTTGTTTTTCTTTGTAATGTCTGAGGGAAATAGAGAAAGAGGAACCTTTGCAGGTGCTACTTCCTACGTGGATTGAGTTCCCTCTTGCTAGGTGCTGCATGTATTATGCTCAGGAATTAATACTCCCTTTAATACCCTCTCTTTGCTGGAGAACAGTTAGAAACCAAACCTCAGGATCTGCCCTGGCAAGTTCCATACACTGCATCTATTGGATAGATCCCAAACCCATCTGGACACTCTTCTGTGTGACCTGGTCTAGGGAATCCTGCTGTGCCAGGGTGGTTGGACTGGATGATCTTTCCAGGTCCCTTCCAACTCCTAACATTCTGTGATTCTGTGATAAGATTGGTTGAATCTTCAATTTCAAACACTTCAGCTTTCCCTTTCATATCTTCCCTTTCTCTTACTACTTTTGTCACTGATTCCTCAGTGGATTGTCTCCAGCTTGGCCAGTTCACCCCACCTCCAGAAGCAGCCCCGTTGCTGGAAGGACTCTTTGGAAAAGCTCTCTCTCTGTGCCTGGTACATGGTTGTAGACAAGAACAAAATATTAAACTCTATGCCATTAAATTCATCTCCCCCTAGTCATACATTGTGAGAAATTACTATTTGTGCAATTTTCATTCTGTTGATATCATGATAAAACCTTGACTAAGATCAGTGAGAGGCAAGATCAGTTATCCTGCTGCTGCTCCAGAGAACTTCCAAGCACCAGGAAATATTAAAGCTGTGTTGTAACTGCATGGCTTATATGAATTCAACTCCTGGCCATGGGATCTCCACATCAAAATCTTTTTGTAACCAGTCTTCCTAAAGCCTGGAGAGGAGAGTACCTGTCTGGGTATGTTGAAGAAACTGGAGAAGGTCTCCAGGCAGCCCAGCAGTGCCCATTTCAGCAGCTCCAGATGTCTTGTGTTACCTTATTGCTGGCAGTACAGGAGTGCAGACCCATTTCTGGTCACCTCCTTTTCAGTCAGCAGGGATGCTCCAAGAGCTACTTCCAATTGAAAAGTTACAAGTTACTCTAACAGGCTTGATTGATAGCAAAATTTTGGTATGGGCCAGTAGTGATTTTCTGAAGCTTCTACACTCATATCTTCAGTTATGTGATAGCACAGGGGAGTCTGTTTTCATTCCACAGACAGAACTCCTCATATCATTCAACATCTGATGCCCACTGTCCCATCTGAGAAGCACAGTGTCACTGAACCCTTTGACAGGAGCATCACTAGCATTTTACAGTGCATCCCACTGACCTGCAGGATGGCTTGAGCCAACACCACTCATCTCATGCCAGCAGGCTGGGCTGTGTCTAAAAACACAAAATACAATGCAGCATCCATGCCTGAGCCAGACAAACTGCTCTTTGTTGGACTTGTCTGCCTCTTTCTAAAGCATGGTGTGGGATACTCAGTCTGTATTTCCAATTACAGAACTGAGACTTGTGCTAATTTTTCTGTTCTGTGAGAAAAAAAAAAAACAAGAAGAATTTCATGTTGCAAATATTTCTTGTGGCTTGCAGACAAGACTCCACAAATATAGCACACAGAAAAAAGAAGAAAATCCTACAGGGCAAAGCTGTCAAAAGCACTGTCACTCCCCTGTTAGTAAGCAGAGCCATGGACAGGGAATGCCAAGGGCATAGCTGAGCCTCCCTGTGTTACTAGGGGATTTTATCTGGTGTAATTAAAGGCAGGAAGAAGAATGGTGAAGGTCAGGAAATGAACATTAAATCTTGCTCCCTAACAACACTCCTAGCTTGTACAGAAACATTTCCTGGCTGCCCCTCTGCAGCCTCACAGCTCTGCTCTGCTCTGAAATGTGACGTGTTGGGAAGAGCAGCATAAATCAACTGCCAGCAGCTCACTGACAAAGGGATTCTTTCTTTAGGGGTGACAAAGCAAGAGCAAAAAGCACAGAAATAGAGCTGTGTAAGAAGAATCAGGTCCATGACATGGACATAGAGCTAGATCTGCTCCATTAGCAGCCTGACACTCGTAGGTTTCCATGTTTTGAACCACAATTTTATGGCCCTTGGAAGGATTCTAGTTTATTCCTTTCTCCAGGGAATGAAACAAAGACTTTAAGGTTACAGAAGATGGGATGACTGGATGACTTACAAGCCCTCAGTAGAGATGTTCCTTTGATCATGCTTTCCTTGGGAAGTAAAAAACTTAACTCAGAAAGAGCTTCCAACTTGTTTCTTAAGTTGGTGTTGTGCACTGCCCTGTTTCATTTTCATTTTATCTGACATTATAACTGCCATCTAGGACCATTTTCAACTCATGAATCATCAAGTAGAGAACAACAAGTTCATTGTGGCAGTAACAGAAGAAGATAATGGAGAAGGTACTACCTGCAGAGGAAGAGAGAGCACAAGAAGCTTGGGCCTGTTCACTAGAGCAATGGTTTCCAATCACATCTGCAAAACATTTCATGTTTTCCAATAAAAGGGTGCCTGAAGCAAAGAGTGTTGAATCTGAAGACTTGGGGTCAGCAGGATGAGGAAGAGAATATCAGAAGTACTCCCATGTGCTGTTACTTGTCACCTATAGCCTGAATCTTCTGGCTTGGCTGTGGATCCACAATTTCTTCACCCAAAGGCTGACAGACAATCTCTTCTAGATGCTGCAGCAGGAAACCTCTTTGATTACTGATCCAAGACAACAATTAGAAAGCTTTCCTAAGCCAGCTGAGGCTGACAATCTCTTTTTACAGGATTGGCAGTTCCAATAAAATACACCTCCAGTTCTAACACTCACTTAGGAGTGCACCAGAAATGAGATGTGACACCAGCAAAGATGAGTTATGAAAAAGAGGAAGGAAAAGGGCTGTTGATTAACTCAACTTCAACTTCACCCTTCCATGGTTCCATTAGATGCTGAGAGCTGTATGTTACTCTTGTGTAAGTGGAAGGTAGGCTGCTGCAGTCATTACATTGCCTACAGTAAACACCTCAAGAGAGCAGTGGAAGTTGTTGCATCCAGAGCTGAGTCACAGTTTGGCTGTCACTTAGCCAGGAGTGTTTGGAGTAATCTCCTCTGTGAAGAGCCCAACTACCTACAAGTACACAGCATCTACACTTTCTGTTTCACAACAGTCTGTTGGTAAGACAAGCACAGAGACCAATGTTTTCCCTCCATGGAAGTAGCATTTGAAAGTTGGTTTTTTGGGGTTTTTTTTTAGGAAAGCAGCAAAGTGGTCTTGTTTTCAGTCCTTTTCAGAGGAGGACATGTCAAGGTCTACAGACCAACTCCTCTGTAACTATCTGAAGCCAAGGATAGTGATGTTTCTTCTCAAGCCTTGTAGATATGAGATGACTACTGCAAGTAGTTGGTAGCTCAGTCTCCTTACCCCTGCCCCACAAAACACCAAAGGTGTTAACTGTTTTTAGGTTGGAGGAAGCAGCAACTGGGATTTTTAGCCCAATCTTATCCAAGTGCCTTGAAGCTACAGTAAAGAGTTGCCTAGCAACAGCACTAAGCCTGCTGGGAATCAGCTGGCTACTGATTTTTGCAGGGATAGTTTGATTCCCAAGGATGCTTTGCAATAAGGAAGGACACTATTAACCCTGTTTTCATTGATGTTTTTACTGGTGTCAAAGTCACTGCTTCCCAAATTTGCCACTTTGCCAGTTCTCTCAGAGCATTTGGGGGCAACACAGTGATGAGGCCATCAAAAGAACCAAGAGGGTTTAAACAAACAGCATCTAAAGGTCTTATTGATCCTCTTTAATCTATATGAAAGTCACTATTTGCAGTGAAATGATTGCTGGGGGTGACTTCTGAGTTCAGAGAACAATTACAAGCAGTCTCTGCTGGTGACTTTTGGAAAGTCAACATCAACAACCACTCTGTAACATTCCTGTTCTACATTCACTAGTTAATCAGAAAACTGTTAAGGAAAGGATTAGCACAACTCACAGCATCCAAAATCAAACCACCAAGAAGTTGAACTAATTGGACAGCAAACAATACACTTCTTTGGAGGAGGAGGAACTACAGATTAGTAAGCATGTCAGATTAAGGAGATTCCTCCAGAGACAGCTGAAGTCAATGATAATGGGTTTTCTATCAATGCTGCTCCATAGTAACAGTCTTAAAATGAGTGTAAGGCCCAGGAACTGTGTATTGGCATACAAATTGGTTTACCATACATCTAAATTGAAGGCAAGGACAGAAACAATTTGTGTTTTTACAACAGAGTATTTTTCTTGGGCTAAGAAGTGGCAAACTCCTGTTCCATCCTGCCCCAGCCCTCATGTAATGCCATCTCAAAGCTATTCATACCCTAGTGAAAAGCCATCACTCTGATAATATGACTTCTGCTAGATCTTCAACACCACAGGCCAAAGGTAAAAGTTCAGTTTGCTTTACTTTGGGCTACTCTGGCAAATAAGTTCCTGGGTGGCTACTGTGCTCCTGATACAAGCCTAAGGCTAGGGATAAACTGCTAACACCCTTTTCTACAAGCTGATATCATATTGCATCCTTTAAAGAGTAAATCTAAAAGCCCCAAAGATCCAGTCCAGATTGGCTTTGCAGTAGCAGTGATGTACTTATGAGATGGTTTAAAAGCATGGTGGTGGTAGGTGGATGGTGGCACTTGATGATCTTAGAGGTCTTTTCCAACCATAGTGATTGGATGAATCCATGGAGAATGAGGGCATCCACTCGTTCCCCATGGGAATCCATTGGTTCCTTTGTGAAATGACTAGCCATCCATGATCTTAAACCTGACTTATGGAGACCAAAGACATGATCTCCACAGCTCTCCACACACAGATTCCAGGCTCCTTCTCCTCCAGGTCTGCAAATCAGGCAGAATCTCCTTTCTGCCTTTGCACGTGACAGGTGGACACGCTGTTAGGGAACATCACACCTGAGCTTTAGGGAAGGCAGGCAAGTGCCCAGGTTACAACCTGCAGCCTGAAGAAATCAGTTGGCACTGTTGCCTCTATTTTTCCTACCAGCAGCAGCTCTCTCTAAGAAACCCATCCCAAACAGAAGAAGCTGTTTGACAATTATCACTTCCAACCCATATTTCCAGCCACGCACAAAGCACCGTGGCAAACAGGAAAAAGCAAACTTTCAATAAACAGAAAATAGATGATTGTTCTCAAATGACAGCTTTCATGCTGTTTATCCCAAAGGATCCTCAGAGCTTATGGAGTATGAAATAAATTTGCCACTGGTTAAAAATGTAAATTCTTTAAATACATAAAACCCTAATGAAAAGCCTTGGAACATTTCCCTTCTCCTGAGTCCCACTTTCCTCTTTTTATCTCCCTAGAAGAAGATGTTGATTGTAATTACAGTGGAGACTAAAATGTATGCTTGATTTTGTGTCAGAATAAAATAAATTATTTGGCAAGTCAAATGGGCTGTTAGCTTATGCATGTGGTTGGCTGAATGTATGTGCTGCTACACATCAATGCATATATGAATACTTGCATGGCTTTTAAAGACTTCTCTTGAATGCACCAAGTATATTTCCTATTTAAATGCACATAATTTGAGGAGCAGAGACAAAAAGAGTCTGCCCAGGGAGATGAGCTAGAAAAGCTGCTTTGAGGTTCCATCACCTCTTTAATGCTTTCAAGATGCAGGGTGGTGCAAAGCACAGCAAGGGACTCTGCCTTCCTGATGGAGCAGTGCAGGATCAGTGCCACGCTCTGACACTCCCTGCTCAGGGTCAGAAGAGCTTGTGATCACCATTGCAGTGTCAGCTCTTGTCAGGTCAGAGCATGCTACAAGTAATGCTCAGTCTTCCAAGGCCCTGGGGGCATGAAATGCCAGCTAGGGTCTGGAGGAACATGCTGTAGCACCAAACTCAGACTTGCAATGGGACCAAGCATTTGCTAGTTAAGTGAACAGATTTCAGATGCCTTTGATTTTTTCACAGTTCAATGTATTGGTCTTGGAAGAGGTAAAAGTGAAACTAATAGAGAAACTAATTGTCTCCCTGAGTGGGAGCTGTGTGAAAAGAAGGCATTTTGGACTGCTCACATGTCAGCCCTCTACATCCAAAGACAAGACCAGCTCCTTGCTTTAGCTCACACATTGCCTGCTTCTGCACAAAGTGAACAGGCAGGTGAGGATTTCATGGGTACTGGATTGGATTTAAAAGCACTTGCTGATCTCTGCCCTAATAATTATTCTTCTTCCTCCTTAGAAGCATCATCAGCACAGATCCTAGGAGGAGGCTACCAGAGTCTTTTAACAGATAGCCACTGGATATGTACAAATCAAGTGTGCAACACACAGGCAGGGAGCTCAACGAGGCTCTCACAGAGAGTAGCAAGTAGCAACTTAGGACATCCACACACCTGCAAGTCACATGTACACAAATCCAGCAGAACCAGCATGCACCACATTTAGGAAGAAGCCTGGCACAGTGAGGACACATCAGCCTTGATTAGACAACAAATACATGATCCTGTCCACTGTGCTGCCCCAGATGTTACAGTGCTAAGATAGACTTTGCTAGGTGTCCTATGATCCTGCCTGTACCTACTCCTACACATTATGATAATCTTTAGGGAGATATATGTATATCTACCTGGCTATTAGAACTCTGCAGAGACCCTTGAGTCAGAGAGCAGATGGTCTGGGCCCTCTTTTTCACTTGCTCTACAGCTGTGTGAATAGAAGCTTGCATCTCATTCTTTCCTGAGCAAACAGAACAGATTCTTCTCACACAACCAGCTTCCCTTCTCATGCTTATGCAGGTCACATTCTCTTGGAATGTATCTCAACCAAGTAGCTGAACCAGCTATTAGTCCTCTGCTATTTGATTTTCCTTTTCTAGTTCACAGGGTCTGAAATAACAGCGACTGTTGTGCTGCTGCCTGGTGAGATGCTGTTGGACACTCTGGGTGACATGGGTACCATGCAGTACCCTAAAGACTTTGGGGTGTCAGATTGCTTGAAACAAAATGCTCCAAGCTGCTATAGACTGTGTCCAGACTACTGCAGGAGATCTGGCAAGAACTCTCCCATGATCTGTGCCTGAGCCTCCTTTGAAGAGCAGTACTGGGATCATAGCAGATGGAATTCCAGGGGGAAAGCAGCAGACACATAATACTGACACAACCAGGACTGAAGCTCAGCTCAGACTGCTCATCTGGTCATAAGTAAGGATGGAAGATCAGAAGGAAAGATTACCTTTGGCATCCTTTTCTAGTGGCAGAGTTACAGGTACAGGCAATGACTATTTAGCTTTATTAGAGTGCAGGAGCTGTAGTCTCCAGGAACTCCACCCATACATAAACCCATCCACATTCTCATTCCCACCCTTTTAGTTATTATTCCCAACTCATACAAGCAAAGGCTAATGATGAGAAAATTAGTTATTATCTCTTCATTTCATAATTAATGCTTTCTCCTATCTTCACCAGTAGGTGTGGAATTCCTTACATTTGCTTTGCCCTGAGCAGAAAGACACTACATTAGATCAGTTACTGTTCTCCTCCAGTCTGGACAACACTACAGTGATGCCTACAGCTGGTTTGAATGCAGAGCCAGGAGCTGAAGGACAGCAGGAACTTAACAATACACTTTTTGATGACCATCTGTGCTAAATGTAATATGGGAACTGGTGGACTTCTCTGCAGTGAGGCAGCAGAACAAAGCTGGGGTCCAGAGATCCCTTTACGATGGACAAGCTCAAGTTTTGCTGGGAAGTTAGCAACCTGGAACCTTCTCTACCTCTATTTCTTAATGAAATCACCCTAACAAGATCATTAGGTTTCCTAGTGATGTATCTTGCAAACATTTTCTTTCTTTAAATCATGATTAGTTTTTGCAATCAGATGGTCAAGCACCAGCATTCCAGCCAGTGGAAGAGGAGGGCACCATCCCCTTCCTTTAGTTATGCCAGAGGTGTGATAGGAACACTAACCTTCAAATGTGTTTAGTTTTAATTTCCACTGTGCTTTATACACATTTCACCTTCTCCAACTTCATGGGTGAATTTTGACTGACTTGGTTGTTTAAATTTGCTCTGAGCATGCAGTTCATGCTGACTCAGGAGACTATAAATCTAGCAAACTAAAGCCTCAGTCAGATACTGCCCAAGGAACCTGCTAGGAAAAAAAAATCCTGCTTGAAACTGTATTAGAAACTGTATTAGAACTGGGAAAGTTGAGCAGCTTTTTTCTTTCCTCCCCCAAGAATTGATTTATGTGAAGAGCAAAGGAAATGTATTCAGTGGAACAGATATCCCCATCCTCCTCCTACTACTATTGTGTGGACTGGAACTGGTGGTAAACTAACATCAAAAAGATTTGTTGCAAAGATGAGAGCAATTCTGGGGGGGTGATTTCCAAAGAATTTATTTCAGAGTTGGCTTCTCTGGTGCCCCAAAAGGATTCAAGAGTTCCTCATGACTGGAAGTTTGTTTAATAGCTTTTTTCCATGTCAAAACATGAGAGTGCAGCTTTTCACACTGAGAAAATAGATTAAATTCTATAACTACAGCATCTTGAAGAGGTTGGGCTCTTCTCTCCTTGGCTACTTACTTTCAGGAATCTTATAGGAATTTAATATCTTAAGCCCTTTGTGCCTTTATCTTATCTACTTGAACTTAACCAAGTACAGAGATTACTGAGGCTAGGAAGAGAAAATGAGTCAAAAACTTCCTAGCATGCATTTCCTTAGGAACCTAAGATGAAAATAAAGAAGTCCTCAAACATTTTTAGACAAACCCCTGGGTGGAGAACTTGGGAGGATAGAACTTTGCAGGCTTGTTGCTGGACTCAGCAGGGAGCCATTGATGCAGAGTTTCTCAGGCTCTCTCTCTTCTTCCCACAGCTCATTGTTTCTGCACCAAAAGAACCAGAACTCTATTTTTGTAGTAGGTTGTTCTAGCTAAACACATCCATCACCTTCTAAAGATATTCTGTGTGGGTGAACCTTCTCTTTCTATTCCAAACCAGGCTGTATTTTGCAAATACAATTTGCAACTGAAGGCAGAGACTGGTAAAAGCTGACTCTGTCCATCAGCATGTGACCATCAGCTGCACACAAGATAACTTCAGAGGTTTGAAGTTGCCTGACTTGCCCCTACAGTTTCTAGGGAAAGATGCAGAGAGAACATTGCACCCTGCTGCTACTGCCTGGAAGTCTCTGCAGGATAGATTTGTCTAAGTTATTTCTGTTAAAAACATCTATAAATAGTTTGCATAATGCCTCAAGTGTCTTATGGAATTATTGGGAGTTTTGCCTGATTAGTAGAAATAAGAAGTAAAAGCTCTAAGAAAGGAGCTCAGGGTTTTACACAGCAATAAAGAAGAGTAATTGAAGGGCTATGGATCTATTCCTGTGCTCAAAATCAAGAACATAAGTGTTTTGCTTAGCTAGAGACACTTTGCCTGTGAGATAATTTTGGTCCTTGTTTTCCCCAAACAAAAATGGCCACAAAAGTTTCCATTTCACACTGCAGAAGATCAGAACTTTTGGTTGTTATTAGTGTCTTCACCCATGGGCTCACAAAAGACTTGTTTATTCAGGGTGCTTGAATTCTCTTCTTCCCCTTTTTATACCCAAGATCTAGAAGCAATTTCTCAGCAGTTGCCTGAAGAAAAAAAAAAGGCATTTTTGTGTGCCAGAGAAGAGACTACAGCATCCTTGGAGCAAAAGAAGCATCAAAGTGTAGCTTACAGGTTGTGTACACTTCCATGCCTAATGTCTGGCTGGGCATAACAGGGCTTTGGATGGCATTATGAGGGTAGCTGCTCTTGCTCAGCCAGTAAAAGATGCACCTCACCACCAGTCAGTCCTGGTTTTTGAAGGGCAATGGGATAACACAGCAGGGAGCATACACCTCTTGTCATAGGTAAAACAAAATGCAAGCCAGAACAAAGGGGAGCTTCATTAGAATTGTTTCCATGGTCAGTTCATGCACTATGAAGCATGGAAAGAGAACAATCATCTTGCTCAAGTTAGTGATGCCCATCCTTCAGATTTTACTCTGAGATAGAAGGATTAGGCAAATCTCACTCCTTTTCACACAACCCCATGGTCTTTACTTCTCTTTTGCTACAAAGTCAGCACTACAGTAGAAGCTTTCATCCCCTTGGGTAGTGATCTGCTGTTCAACATGGGATTTAATGGTTCTTTGGAAGGTGGCTACCTACTGGAATAGCTTCAGAAGTTAGTTTTACACTCATATACCACAAACCCAAGAAATTCTCAGCTGAAGAACTTTCAGATCAAACCCATGGACTGTCATTACCTTTTGTAAATGGGCACCCTCAGGAAGCACTGACCTGATGCCTAGTAAAGCCACTGAACATTATCAATGGCCTTCAATGAGTACTTGAGAAGACTAGCAACTGCAGGAGTGTCCTGCAAAGATGGAGAGATACCAGCTCAGTCACACAGAGGCAGGATGATGCCATTCTATCATCTACTACAGATAAGAAGAGAAACATGGGGTTTTTTGTTTTCCATATGACCAAAGAGGTCACAAATGATAGTTGATCCAGGCTAATCAAGAGCATTAAACCTCAATGACAGCTGAAGAATGATTTCTAGACTTAACTCATCAGAGGGAGGCTTGCTGAAGAAGTGGCCATTGTTTAACTATGGTCTGATATCTGGATAAACTGGAACAGCTTAACTACTCATCAACAAATCCTCATACCTGCAGGACTTCAGGCTAGAGGACAAGAGCTAAAGTGCTAGCAAGCACAGGGTTCACATTCCCAGCCTTCAGAAATGCAGCACTTCCAGCTCTGCCTGGCACTCAAGATCCCCTTCTATGCAAGGCAGCACCATGCTTTCCTGGTGTGGTTGCTTAGCTTCAGCCTGCACAACATGTGATATCCAATACCTTAGAACACATTACATTGATGCATATATAAACCAGTTTCTTTTCAGAGCAGCAGGTTTTGGCTTTCCTCACTATTAAAGCCTTTAGAAAGGCTGTCCAAGGACACTGTACCCAAGTCAGCAGTTTCCTTCAACCAGACAATCAAGTTGCTTGCAGTCACTTGAGAGCTGAACATCTGTTACTTAGCAACTGGGGAGGCAATTTAGGAGTGTGCACCACCCTTGCCACTCTCTCCTGGCAAACCTATCAGCCCCAGCTCCTCCATGCAAGTAATCCTTTCCACAAAGACAGAGGCTAATGTAAGGAGATTATACATTTCCAGAAATAAAACTCACTTCAACACTTCTCTAAAGTCTAGCTAGAAAATATCTAGTATATCATTTTCTCCACAACCTTTGGACACTTCACACAACAACTGATCAACCCAAAAGCTGTTTCTAGGTCAGAGACACAGCTTGGGTAAAACACCTCAGTACAAGTCAATTCATCTCTTGGTCAACAGGAGGCCTGCTTGCTTTGCCAGCTCACACAGACCATGTGTCTGCATGAGGTTTTGTTCTGTTTAAGAACCTGACAATCATCTCAAAAGCCTTAAGTTATTTCTATGCATGTTAATAATGTGTTCAGAAGACTCAAAGCATTGCTGGCAGCTCTCTATCAGCCACATGTTATGTGTGTCTAAATACACACATTTCCTCCAAACAGATTTTGGGTCCAGGTGCTTGGAGTGAACATTCACAGGCCAAAAAATACCTTTGCAATCCAACTCTCATGTGTGAGTCTGAAATTTGTACTTTGTGTGTTTAGCTTGAGAAAAGAAGAGGTGTCTGGGGTCTGTACTAAGTTCAGGTGTAGAAATCCCTCTACCCCATTGCAGGTGGGAGATTTTACACCCAATATTTGCAGCCTAGGCTCAGTTATTATCCTGAATACAGATCAAGATATCTCCTTCCAGCTCTCCCCAGCAAAGCTTTTGCAGCAAAGGAAGCATGATTTACTAAAATAACCTTGTGTTGTTAAAATCTAAGAGGAGATCCACCACAAACTCCAAAATGCTTCCATGATGCAGATGGTTGTTCCTATTGTGGCAGCTCAAGATTTAACCTACAGGTTAAGGTGGAGGTGCATCAGTAAAACATCATGCTGTGCAGAAAGGAGTGCAAGAATAAAGAGGTGGCAAACATTCTTCCTGAAGGCTTGCTCTGTTACTTCAGACTCCAGAAATTAATCACTTCAATGCTGGCAACAGGAATCTTTCCAGCTAAAAAGCTGGTGCTAAGAACTGTGGTAAAATGAAAGGGAAATGCAGGATCAGAAAACCATTTTCTCTCAGTTTTCCCACTGTCACCTTGAATCTTCTGGCATAAATCCTTAAAGCTTGTCTAGCATGCAAATGAATTGGGTGGCTGGTAGTTCAACCATCAGCAATGCTTTGAGTCTTCTAAACACAGTATTAATAGTTAATGATTTCTAATTATGGTTTGGGTAGCAATTACATTATTGGCTTCTTTTCAAGTATTAAATTAGGATTTCTGCTTCTCTTCCCCATGCCAAAACACATTTGGCATATTGGTAGGTAAGCTGAATGCTGCAGTGGCAGCATTTATCCATGCAGAATGGTTCCTGCAACAGAGCTGAGATGTTTGGATGGACTGAAACTATTTGTTGCTGCAAGGTGTTGGGTGCCAGTTTTATGCAAGAGCTGCCACAAAGCAGCTCAAGTCATCTGAAGTCGATTGCAATTTAAAATCTGAATGATTTTTAAGGACATCAATAGGTCTAATAACAAAGAAATCTTCCTGGAGAAGGATTGTAAAGAGGTATAAATGCTCCTTCCTGGAATTAGTTTGTGAGATGTAGCCACAACCATATTGCTTTACACTCTTAAGGTTGTAAGGGAGTAATCAACTGTTAGAATAACTTAGCAAGAGAAGTAATAAACTCATTATTACTGGGGCCTTTGAATCAGTCTCAACACCTTTCTAAAGCATGGATTACAAGTTGATAGATTTACTGCAACAATTCTGGGATGAAATCTCCATTTTTGCTTTCACAGCAAAGCATTCCTGACACCACCCCAGGTTGGGAGGATCAAGGGGTCTGCAAAGAGCTGTTATCAGTTAAGCCCCAACATGAATGAGGAGAGATCAGAGAAGTGATGGCACTCTGGCCAAGAGGCTGGCTTTGACCAACTGAAACCCCAAAATTGCTTGGGGTCATTCAAAAAGTTTTAATTGATCAAGTATCCTTTCACCCAAGTAAAAGTTTGTCTCTTGCATGGCAACAGAAAGAGGAGACTAGCTAAGCACCTTCTGATATCACTTCATTTTCAACATTTCAGAGTGCCAAGGCATGAAGGTGTCTAAATAAGTCAACATGATGAGTTTAAAGGCTGGATTCTCAGTGTGAATGCTCTAAAGGAACTACTGCCTGCAGCAATAAGACTTAGTTACAGGTTGGGCTTCAGAGAGCAAACAGAAGTAATCCAAGGATCTAACTTGTGCCACGAGGCACAGACAACCAACTTTCTTTTCTAGGTTATCACTGAAAGTTTAGAGAAGGAGAAAAAGGTAACTGCAGTCTGTTTCCTTCTATCAAGAGAAGCAGCTCTAATCTGAAGTGTCACAATAATAACCAAGATTTGTGCTCTAGAAGAGCAGAGTGTGCTCTCTGTGACTGCCAGCCCCTCACTATGGGTGGAAGTGGTGGTTTAGTAGAAACTACCACATCAAGCCAGGTAGCTTCAAGGGACATGTCACAGCCATGGGCTGACAATCAGAGTAATGAGAGTTCATGTTAAATCTCAGTGGGAATCTCTTCAGAACAGAATGCAAATCCTATCTTCAGTGGTAGCCACCACCTGTGCCATGGGGACAGAAAGGAGCTAGTGAGTTTGCCTGGGCAGAGAGGTCTGTGGCTTGTATTTCATATTAATGAGGTTTTGGAAAGCTGGAAGTGTCTGAGGACTCTGGTTTTCTGCCATTTAAATGAGTGATAAAGAGACACTTGGGGGAAATGAATGCCTCTTGCTGACAGTTATTAAAAGGGTTTGAGCTATTAATGTATCTTCAGGGAAACATTCATTGATTTCACAGAGATGAGCTGGGTAATGGAATTTGGAGCTTTTCAGCTGTAACCACAAAGTCAACTGCAGGTCACCAGTGACAAAAGAACCATCCCATTGCACTTGGGCAGTAGATGTGAAGCTAGCTTGCATCACCAATGCAAATCTCACCATATCTCCTCCTCAAAGAGAGCCCAACACTACAATTTCCAGGGTGTTCCCTCTGAGATTGCTGCTGGTATCAAAAGTCATGAGGAAACATCACCCAGCTAAAGCTAGAGCAGGAAATAGTTTGCTACATACCAAAAAGCATCTGTAAGTGAAAGGAGACAAAATTGTCTGACTCAAGTCAACTACCTATGCAGTTAAAACTCTGGAGAGTGCCCTGACATTCTTCTATTGTATGACATGTGAAAATCACCCAGCTTGCTACAGCAAGTACATATTTTAGCAGCACTTGCTGGATTTTCAAACAATCTCTATTGGGGATTAGATATTTTAGGAGAAATTAATAAATCTCTTTAGATTTTCAGCAGTGGCTGCAGCCTCTGTGCAAACATTTCAGGACTGTCTTTTACACTAGGATTAAAGGATGGTAGAAGAGAACTCTTTTGCTCCTGGTATGGTGAAAGAGGTAGGGAAAACTAGTCCAATGTGTGTGAAAGGGAGGGTGGTCAGAGTTTTATGCAGGTTAGTCAGAAGGAACAGTGTGGTAGAATCAGATCAAGATATCACCATGCCTCAAGGAGGGATCAGGGGTACCTAGGTAATTTAAAACCTATGATCAAAGTTATTCTTATGTCCTTTCAGCAATAGAGATTCTCTACTGGTGTGCTTTAGTGCTTCTCTACCCTTCCTAGCACCTCAAGAGGGTCCTTATTTATCTTTAAGAGCACACCCCCTCAATTTACAGCTTTGGCAGCTTTGTGACTCAAGTTCTCCATGCAGCAACTTAACTCCACTACTTCTTATTGTATCCTCAGATGAGTCCCCTCTCCACTGAGAGATTTTTGGATATGAAGCTCATCCTCATATTGGCAACATCCTTGGTCCTGGAGCTAAACTATTCTTTGGCAGATTACTCACCCACATCTTCCTGTCACTCTTTGAAAGCCAAAAGCTGAGGAGAGAGTTAGGTTCTTTTGACTTCTAACTGGACTGGAATGCTCAAGTTTCCACACTCTCCACTAATTGCTCAAACATGTATGAGCATGGGACAGGAAAACAGTCAGAGCCTTGCAGTCCATGCAAAATAAGGTTCCAGAAATGAAATCCTGAACAAATTGGAGATGATTCCTCCAATGTTGATTTGTCATCCCCAATGGCTTCCTGAAAACCCCCAAACAAACCCACACAAGGAAACCCCACTTGTCTTTTGCCTCCTTTGAACACTTAGGATCTCAATGGCTTCTTCAAGGGACAGCTAATATGGCCATTTCTAGACAGGTTTGCCCTCCTTTTGCTGTGGAAGCTGGAGTTTAACATGCTGCCCACTGATGATGGTGTAAAGATTCAGGCTGCCAAAAAACTCTGAGCTTTGTTAGAGTGACATCCAGTGGCATAGAAAGGTTTCTTGCTTGTGGCAGCATATAGCAGATCAACATCTCTGTGTACTGCCAGCTCTTAAAACACTTCTTCTCATGCTCTTGCAAGTACCAGACATTATAGAACCATAGAATTGTTTGGGCTGGAAGAGAACTTTCAGATCATCAAGTCCAATACTGCCAGGTCACCACTAAACCATGTCCCTCAGCTCCACCTCTCCATGTCTTTTAAATCCCTCAAGGGATGGTGACTCCACTACTTCCATGGGCAGCCTGGGCCAGAGCTTGACAACCCCTTTTGGGTTCCTAAAGTCCAACCTAAAGCTCCCCTGGTACAACTTGAGGCCATTTCCTCTTGTCCTGTCAAGAATGAAATGTCCTATTAGAAGGAAATGCATCAGCTGAAGTCTTCACACTGGATTGCCTGCAGTGGGCTGTGTCAATTGATTTGAACAGCTCTATGGAGATGACCTGCTAGTGTTGAGAAAAGCAGAACACTTTGTGGAGTTTGTGGACATCTGAAACTCCTAAAGAACATGGCTCTTACCCACTTCTGAAAAGCCCAGCTTGCTGGTTTCAAAGACCTGTTTCAGACAGTCATCTCCAGTTATGCATTACTGAAACAAGTGGATACTCAGCTGGGAACTGCAGAATTCAGACCTGATAAAACCTCCTCTTTTCTGGCATAGCTTTTTGAATCTGGCTCTTCTGACTTAAAAGGCATAAGAACCTCAAAACCAGATCCTTGTTCACATCTTTTTCCCCAAGTCCTGCAAGAAGGAACCTAAGAGGGTACATCAGAGAGAGACTCACAGGGCTCACTGCCACAGGAAAAAATGCTGGAGACTGCAGGTCAAGCTGCTATTTATCAGTAGGAGGCAGCCAGCATGTTTTGAGCAGTACAGAATGCACACCTAAAATTAACTAGTCAAAAAACCACCAGGTAGAGACAAAAAAAAGCTTCAAAGGCATCTTGGCCTTTTCTCCACTCAAAGAACCCTACAAATACAAACCACTCCAGTTTGAGGTAGCAGTTACAAGCCAGAAGAGAGGCACTTGAGCAACTTGGCCATGTTTTAGCATGCCAGTAACAATTCCAGTCTGTACTACTGCCTCTCCTCCCTTCCACATGCTGATGCTTATTCCTTGTTTTGTTTGGCACATGGGAACAGCCATGCCCAACCTCCAAACCAATTCCAACAGCAGAAGAGAGTTTGGACATCCTGCTGTACAGCAGGGTGGCAAAACCAACAAGGGTTTGGTTTGAAACAAGGTTTGTGTTGATATGGAGAATTCACTTCCCTCTGAGCCCAAACCCTCAGTATCTGCTGGTGGTCCAAAGAGCAACCCAAAGAGGACAGAAAGGGAGTATCTGGCTTAACATGCAAGACTGGCAGAGGTGATCCCATGTTCATCTTTCCCACTGCCAGCTTTTCTGATCTAACCAACTTCTCCCACTGAGAAAGTATTAAGTCAGAGGAAACTACACCCTTCCTAGGCTTATGGGGGACATTTTCCTCCCAGCTTAGTCTCCAAATGCTCTGAAAACAATTTTAGCAGGCAGCTAGAAAAACCCAAATGAGCCCTACACTTTGAGCAAGGAACCAGTTAAGGTCATGGTAGAAAATGAGATGAAACAAATTCAATTGCACCTTGGCAGCAGCTGGAGACTCACTCTACCATAGCAGAGGACTGCTAGGTCTGCTCAACTCTGGTGTTCCTGAGGAGGAGGTCACTGAGGATCTAATCCATAATGCAATTTCTTTTGAGGGGAGGAGAGGAAAGTGTGCAGATGAGGTGAGCCCTGGGCCAAACACATCAGGCAGGAGGAGAGTTGGACATTTAGAACATTGACTTTTCCAGGAAAGAAGCCACTGGAGTGGACAGAGAGAGAGAGAATTTGTCAGAAGAACTGGTGAGACAAAACCCAGGCCAAGGTATTACTCTTCTCTCCTTCCTTGCACTCCTCTTGGCACAACAGGGGGGAAATGCAGAAGAGCTATTGGGGGCTGCTAGAGCTGTCATAGGATCATAGAATTACTTGGCTTGGAAAAGATCATCAAGAACAACTCTTAACCCAACACTGCTAAGCCACTGCTAAACAATGACCCTCAGCACCACATCTACAAATCTCAATATCTCCAAGGATGGTGACTCCATCACTGCCCTGGACAGCCTGGGCCAATGCTTAACCACTCTTTTTAGGGAAGATATTTTTCCTGATGTCCAACCTAAACCTCCTCTGGTATAACTTGGGGCTGTTTCCTCTTTTCCTATCAAGGAGGAAATGCCCTCTTAGAAGGAAATGCATCAGCTGAAGTCTTCAAACAGGATTGCCAGGAAAAGGATATGTAAATTGATTTTTAACACATCTCTGCATACCCTAGTCTTGCTGACCACACTAGTGCTGATCCAAGCCAGGATGCTGTTGGCCTTCTTGGCCACCTGGGCACACTGCTGCCTCTTCTTGACCCACTCTCAACCAGCACCCCCAAGTCCTTTTCTGCTGTGAAGCTTTCCAGCCACTGCCCTAAGCCTGGAGCATTCATGAGGGTGTTGTGAGCCCAATCCTTGTTGAACCTCATCCATTCAGCTTCATTCTATCAATCCAGCTTGTCCAGATCTCTCTCCAGAGCCTTTTTATCCTCCAGCAGATCACTCCTGCCCAACTTGGTGTCATCTCCTGGTCCAGATCATTCCTAAAGGTCTGCAACAGGACTGGCACCTAAACAGAACCCTGGAGAACACCACTTTTGATTAGCCACTAAACTGAATTTAACTCCATTCACTATCACTTTTTGGACTTGACCATCCAGCCAAGTTTTCACCCACAGAGCAAAGGTCTTAGTGCTGTCAGTTTTACAGAAGTGAAGCCCAGGAGTGCAGTGTTTCCTTCTTCCTAGGAAACAGAGGTAAGAGAGGAGAGGAAGTGGAAAGAGAGCTTTAAAAGACAAAAAACCTTATGCTTATTAAGCAAGTTGGTTTCAGTGAATAAGCTCCTTGCTGACAGTTGCTTACTTCATTTACTCTTCCTGATTTACAAGTGTGCACATCTCATTCCTCTTGGCATGCATTTTATTCACACCATTTCCCAGATGCCATTACTTGTGTGATGGGAGATCAGTTGCTCAGACTCAAGCTGCAGACCAATAGCTCCATTCTTAACTCAGAAGTCAGAAACCCAGTGCAAGCCCAGCTCTTGTGCTAGAACACTGAGTGGGAATCCCCTTGTTCTCCCACTGACTTAGGAGGAAACACTGTGGCTTTCAGCAGCTCCATCATGCCTGCAGCATGCAGGCTTCAACTTAATAGCTCTTAATCTGAATTAAGATGTCTTGGTGAAGTGCTGCACAGCATCAGCAGTTTCACCAGAGTTAAGAGCATCCTCTACAGGTTTTCCTACAGCAGAAGCACCACTACTGTGTGCACCAGCAGCACACAAGCAACCTGTAGCAGAAATGGGGACTTCATTTAGTTGTCCCTGTAGTTTGTGTTACCTACACAGAAGTAGAGACATATCAGAGCCTTTTCTCATCTTATTACTCACACTATTAATGCTCATTATTATTATTATATAAACCTCTCCTTTCTATATGCTGCATGTATACAACTAATCCAGTCCATTTCAAAGTGACAGCAGAAATTATGTTCAGCCTCCATCAGTCTGTAGTAATTCTGTGTTGTATAAGCAGAAACAAGCTCTCTGGTGAAATAGGTAGAGTAGAATGTCCCAGAGCTGGTGCTTTACAGACTTTCCTTTGTCTCCTGCATGTTTAATGGTGCTAGAGATCCAAACACATACCATAAGCATAGCTTCAACATACAATACAAAGCTTGCTTTAAAAGACAAATCTGCTGAAGCCTTTTTGACCCTTTTCAGAAGCAAATGTTGCTCAGAGAGACAAATCTAGTTTTGACATGCACCCCCCCCAAAATAACCATGTCAGGCTCAGAATTTACATCTAGATAAAGAAGGTTAATGAACCAGGCAAATTGTACTGCCCAGGAAACAAATGCCAAATATTGCTCTTAGCTTTTTTCTTGTGAGTCAGTGGCTGCTGTGGGAAGGGGAGGACTAAAATAAGTAGGATCACATCCTCAGTGCAGTTGGAACATTCCAAAATGCCATGAAGCTGTCAGTCTGCATGTCAGAATCAATGTGCAGGCTTGTCAGGAGAAAGGCAGGGGAAATGTGGAGCTTTAAATAGTCCCAAGTCTTTGACAGTTGTTTGTTAGCAGTAATGGAAGGCAGAGCTCCTCAGGACTGCCAAGCAGGCTCCTCAGGCCAGACTGCACTGTAATTACCTTTGCATAAGAATTCTGTAAGGAATACATATTTATTGATGCCTGGGAGGAAAATCCTAGTCAGAGGTGACAAAACAATTCCAATTATTTGCAGATGCCCAGGGCTTCAACCCAAGATGAAACCTGGAAGCATTAACAAGGTCTGAGGGAAGGAAAGGGTTGAAAAAGCAGAACAGTCTGAACCAGTACTGACAGAAACCCAACCATGGAGCTACTCTGAAGAATCACAGACTCCTTAGGGCAAAGCTTGAGGGGCCAAGCTCAGTTTTTAAATCAGCTGTTTCAAAGGACTCAGAGGTTAGAGCTGAAGGACCTTGCTAGACCTCCAAAGGGCCAGTTGCACAGCTGCTTTAGTTTTCTGTTGGCATGTGCTGCCACCTAATGATAGGGAAAACCCAGCCTTCTGAGGAAAACAACCAGAACTACCCCTAGAAAAGGTGCAGCTGCAGAAAGGAGTTGCAAAGCTAATCACCTGAAATAGTGCCTATCAAGTACATGTAAAGAAGTAGTAAAGCTAAGGAGAGACTCCACCTCTACTTGCCAGCTGCAAACAGCAGGTGTACAGATAGGTTTTACATAGAAACCCAGAGTTCCAGCAGCTTTAGACTGATTCTAACCAAAAGATGTCCCCACTGTGCCACAGAAAGGCTATTCAAAGGTGTCCTTCTGGAGCACCGACAGCCAAGGAGGCTACTGGTACCCACACCTCAACTCTCCACCCCACCCAGCAAGGAGACCCTTCCCAGGAGACTGCTCTACATCACTGCAGAGCACAGTGGAGAGACTGCAAACAGCACAAGCCATTTCCCCCTGATTTTGGTTCTGAACTGGAAGTTTCAGCTGAGGGAAATCCAAATTTTAAGTCAGAGCTTTCATTCATGACTTCCATCTCAATGGGAAGCAATAGACTTTGTCTTGCAGCTAAGCTGCATGTAAACCAAAGAATTTGGGTTTTTTTTTCCTGCTGCTGCAGGAAAGCAAAGTTCTAGGGTGCAAAGAGCTCTAGCTTCAATGGCTTTAGGTATTTCCCAGACAGTTGTGTTAGTCCATGAAGTTATTATTTAGCAACCCATCCAGAGGTGCAGTAGTACCAATCTGCTGCCCTCAGTGCTTCATCCTGCCTGTATGCTATTTGCCAAAACAGAGCTAGCAACACAGCTTCCAATACAGGACTCCAGTAGCATTTCATCTCTTCATACAAAGCTCCAAAACTCTATAAAACCACAAGGAAATTCAACTCCTTCAACTGAACAGATAAAAGCTGGTGTTTACCCAACCAAATATGCCAACTCAAAGGACATCTAAGCCCATACAGGCTAAAGAGGTACAAGAGGACTACACCAGACAAGCTGCTAGAGTTCCCAACATGAACACACAAGGGTTTGAGAATACTTGCTGCAAAAGCCTTTATCTCTAAATGAATTTTTAAGCCATCTTACTTGAATGAGCCAAGTAACTCCATGTGTTTTAACTGGCAGCACAACTGTACTACATGCAGCAGGCTTCCAACTGAAATTGGGCCTGGCTGGGATAGCTAAGGCAGGAGCTTGTGGAGACTGAGTTGGGCAAGGGGGGGGGATAATCAGGAGCAACCTGCCCAGTCTGTTAGCCCAAAGCCTACAACAGTTTTACCAACTCAGATCAGAGCACACAAAAGCTTGCAACACAATCCAGAAATCCATGAACAACTACAGACTCATTCCAAAAGATACAATGCTAGAAAACTTGTTGAGGCAAAGCTCTCTGATCCACCCACACTTCACAGTCCCTTTTGCTTGCTTGAGAAAGGTAAAAGAGACCAAAAGTTTAACAGTCAAATACTAGATAGAGCCCAACAACCCCCACCCACTACCCCCCTCCCAACAGCAACAACCCCTTCACCATACCTCCTTCCAGCTTCTTCCCAAACAGAGCTAGCTTCTCCCTACTGTCTCTTATATCACTTTCCTGCCCCTCCCTCATCATGGTCACCATGTGCTGCCCATTACTTTTAATTAACCCAATTAGCTGCTGGTCTCCAACATCACCACTTTCTCCTCCTTCTACTGCAGAGGTAGGGGCTGTTCTGAATTGCTTTGGAAAGGAAGTAGGGATGCAGAGAAGGAGAAGAGCTGTGCCTACAGAAGTGGTAGTCCCTAAAGTCTGGGGAGGAAGTTGTCTGTGTTGCAAGAACCCAGTTAAGTTTTCCATGGTCTGAGGCAACAGCTTGGCAAACAAACAGAGGCTTTTAAACATAACCTGTGTCTCTTGTGATCCATCATACTTTCACCTCTGCAGACAACAGGAAGAGATTTGTTGTCCTTTGCTTGTCTTAATGGCCTATTCTTCTCTTCATTTCTGCTTATTGACCTGGTACTTTATTATTAGGTTTGTGGGTTTTTTTCTCCCCTGCCTCTCAACACAGACAACAAACCTAATTTCACTAGAAGGGAAGCAAAGCACACAAAACTACAACCAAACCACCCAAATCCAACAGTCTGGTAAAGCCCAAAATAATTCCTGGGTGTGTTGCTGTTGAAGTTTTTATGCTTGTTCTGCTACATTAATTTGGGAGCAAGCTAAGAGCAGGGCTGGCTTAGAAAGAGCCACAGTGTTTTAGCAGAGAGCTGAGAGGCAGGTGATGCTGTGCAGCTGCTTCTGATCCACTTGCTCACTCAGCTGAGCTCACCCCTGCTGACAAACCCAGTTGTCCTGGTTCACAGGTGGAAGGATGTCACCACAAAGCCACCCCTGCCATCTCCTGATGCATGTAAAGAAGCCCATGACACCTTCCCTAAATGCAAAAGGCACAAGTGGTTTGACTGTGTCCCTTTACTGTGCCTTGTGTTGCCTTGATCTGCTCTACCTCTCCCTTGTTGGAGGGGGTGGGGGTGTCAGGGCTTCCTGACACCAGCAGTGATCAGAGCACAGCTGGGTTCCACCTCACTGACTGCAACCAAACTTAGAATTGGCCTTGGAGGTGTCAGCCTGAAAGCTGTAGTTTGCTCTTCTGAGCATGGCATGCCTTACTTGCAGGTGGTTTTTAGCCCTTTGGGAAGAGGGGGGAAATGATTCATCTGTGGAGGATAGGATAAATGAGTGGTTTCACTGAAGTAAAAAGAGATCAGCCAGAGCTCTCAGTGTTGCAGATAAGGTGTTTTAAGGTAACAGTTATGGATAGCAGCTGTGCCTCTTGGCTAGTGCTGGGTATGGACAGTGGATCTTGGCTGAGGGACCATGGTGACAGCAACTGATAGGAAGAGAAAGCACATTGCTATTTTGTCACTAGCCATATGTAGCAAAGAGCTCTTGCTTTCTTGTTCCATTGTTATGAATAGTTTATAATTAAGGCCAGCTTTAGAAAGAGCCAGAAACTGTCTTACACTTAGTGCTCACCTCTTGGTGTTCACACAGCTTTGAGGAGGCTAAGCAGTTGTGCACTGTGCCTTCTCAAGCTTTTCAACCCTCTCCAAACCTTGTTGAAGAGAATCTTAGCCAATTCTCTCCTTTTTATGTCTGTGTGGGAATTTTCACCCCATCTTCCAGCCAAACATGCAAGTCCATTGTACCCTAGGACATTTGTGATCTAGCCAGAAATGGGTGTGTTTAGAAGCCTTCACTAGACTTGCTGCTGCACTGTGGGTGACCAAGTTCAGGTATTCCCCTGAATGAGGAGTCATCAATATCTGAGGCCAAATTTCCCAGTATGCCCAGAGTTACTCAATATCTAGTTGGAAGATGGAGCCAAGAACCTTGTAACTCTACCTGGCTGGATCCTAGGTCTGCCATGGGCTGCAGGTGCAAGGACACCAACCCTGGGGAAAGGATGTGCATCCTTCCTGTGGTGTCTTTGCTGCTGGGTGGAGTAGCTGGTACAGACAGAAAGGACCTGAAAGGCTTTGTTAAAAGCCACAGCACCTTTTCCTTGTTACAGCCATGCTTCATTACCCAAGATGAGAAACAGCCTTTAAGAAAAGTGCTTCATTTCCTCAGTGCCTCAGGGTAGAACATCAGAAGTTTTCATCAGTGTGTCATGTAGCAGAGCAAGCTTTTTCCCCTCTACATGGGCCACTGACATAACAACTGATCATAAAATCATGGAGTGATTTAGGTTGGAAGGGACATTAAAGACCATCTAGTTCCAACCCCCCTGCCATGGGCAGGACACCTTCTACTAAAGCAAGTTGCTTAAAGCCTCATCCAACCTGGCCTTGAACCCTTCCAGGGATGGAAAATACCCAGCTTCTCAGGGCAACCTATTGCAGTGCCTCACCACCCTCACAGTGAAGGATTTCTTCCTCACATCTAAACCAAATCCACCTTTTTTCAGTGTAGAGCCACTGTCCCTTCACTTGCCACTACATCCTCTTCCAAAAATTCCCTCCCCATTTTTTCCCCAGGTCCCTTTTAGATACTGAAAGGCTGCACTGAGGTCTCCCTGGAGCCTTCTCTACTCCAGCCTGGTCAACATCAACTGTCTCAGCCTGTCCTCACAGGAGAGGTGTTCCAGCTGATTGATCATCTTCATGACCCTCCTAGGGACCTGCTCCAAGAGGCCCATGTCCTTATGTCAGAGGCCCCAGAGCTGAAGGCAGTACTCCAGGAAGGGTAGGGGTAGGAAAGTGGTGGCAGTTCTGCACTCTTCCATGGCCACATGGATTTGTAGGATGTAGCAGTGACATTAAGTTATGAGATCAGGAAACTTCAGTTTGTTTTAGCCACAGATTCAGTAACTTAACTCCAATGGTGCCAAATCTTCTCTTGTTTCTAAGTTCCCCATTTAAAATCAAGGGCTGCCCTACCAAGGTGGTTGTGATTGTTTCATTTGTTAGGTGGGGGTCATATAAACTACACCAATACAAACTGAAGTACACAGCATGGGGGTTGCCCATTTCCTTTAATTCTTGACAACAAGGCAGTTGATGAAATCTTGTGCCCTTCAAAAGCAAACAGAATCTTTCTTGCTGTAAAATGTTACAGAAACCTTAGTGGCTGTTCATTTTTTTTTTTTTTTATTGTATTATTTGGAATAATACTGCAGATATTTCAGAGAAGGGCAATATTGTTTCTACTGCATAAAAAAAGAAAATCATCACTAGATAATTGGTTTGATCTTTGTTTTGTTTTGTTTTGCATTTCCCCCCTTTTCACACTGCTTCAAAATAAAAACCCCAAACAAAACACAAATCCTATGAGGAAATTCACCCTCCCACACCCCTCCCCACCAAAGAAAAATAGGTTTTTGTTTGTTTAAAAATCAGTCCAGTGTTAAACAAGTCAGATATTAAACAGACACATGTACAAGCACAGCACATTAGTAACACTGTAGAATACTTTAGACCATGCCAAGCCATATGTATGTGTATAAAGCCACAGGTGAAATGGTTCATAGCAGCAGAATAGGAAGCATGTTCCATACATTGGAGATAGTTCTTGTGGAGATATTGGGAGGAGTGCAAGAGTTCAGAGAAGACTGACAAGCTCAAATGCCTGGAGGCAAGTTGTTCTGCTAAAGCAGTGAGTGTTGGGAGTCAAAAGGCAACTTTGACTCCTCTGGGGTTTTCATTTTGTCTCTAATGGGTGGCCAGGGGAGTGCTGGGGCTTCCACCTCTTGGCACAGTTTACTGTAAACATTCATGAGGAGTCCTGATTGCTGAAGACAACTGCATTGAAATGAAGCTATCAGTGCAGCTACCTTTGCACATCCTTCACTGGTAAGAGAACCTGTTGATGTTGCCTCCATTCCAAGGCCCACAGGTGGCCTTTGTTCTGCAACTTTGGTGGGTGGAGAGAAAGCAACACTGGATTAGAAATGGAGATGACTCATTAGGACTTCCCAAAATGTTAATTTCTGGGTTTTGGAGTGGGTATTTTTGCCATGTCAATGTGTGGCATTCAGTAGCTTTGCTTTGTATAACTCAGTCTATGGTTTCAGCTCTGGAAATATTTCTCTTCCAGAAGCATCACTTCCCCATGGGGCTCTGGGTTTCATTTGGGAACCTCCAGATCTGGATGCCAAGCTGAAGACTCCCTCTGAGGGAGGCCAGCATTCAGGAGCTGATGGTTCTGTCCCTCTGTTAAAAACAAGCTCCTTCAAAATGTCCTTTCCTAAGCACCTAATGATGGAGTCATGCAAAGGCAAAGAGGACTTCAGATATTTGAAGTGGAATTGTTGTACAGACCTTCTCTCTCAGAATCCCACCCTGTCACACAAGAAATACAGCTAAGAGAAGGTCAAATTAAAGAGATCTATTAAATTTAATGCTGGGACTCATGACAAAGTGATTCTAGGACAACACTTTTGAAGAGGTAACCATAAAATCTCCAAGGAATTCTGGCCCCATGGACACTTCTCTGTAATATTAAGATCTACTTAGTGACTTTAGGGAAATATTTTCCTCTAGAGAAGGCCAGCAGTCACTTCTCTTTCTAAGAACTCCAGCTGCTGGTATCTGAGCTTTGGTGATTTTACATTGCAGAGAAGACAGCAGATTTTATGACATTTCTTCTGAGCTGTCTCAGGCTGTTGCTTGTCACCTCCTCAAACACACCAGGCAGTGTTGTACAGTGTGTTCCTCCACAGGCTTCTCACACAACCATTGTAGAAACAAAATAAAACAAACAAAAAAAACCCAAACCCAACCAGGATAAGATAGAAATAAATAGTTGTCCAGAAAAAAAGAATAGTATTTTGAATATTGGTAGGAAAAAAAACCAAACAAAACCAACCCCAGAGACAGCCTAGAGGTTTTGAAACTGGGACTAGCATTTGCATTCCTCATGGTAACAGTCCTCCATCAGTTGGATTCACATACAAAACCTGCTCTAAACCAGAGGGAGTCAGTTCATACAACTGCTAGAATGAAAAGACCTGATACCACAACCCCAGTACTGCTCCCTTTGTGAAGCAGAGAAGTCACAACATCCCTCTCTTAATTCCTCCACCTGCACCATCCATAAATGACCTCCTGGACTTCTTGTAGCTGTATTAAGGACCAATTACTGCAGCCTCCCACCCAATGAGCTCCTGTTCTGGCTTTGGTGCAAACCTCAATACCATCCAGGGTAGAAGAGTCAGTGCCTGATCTGACAGTGTCTAGAAAGCACCTTGAAGATGAGAAAAGCTACCTAGTGCTGTACATTGTTATCACAGGAGCCTTGCTTCCTTTTGAGGGGAGTGATTAGAAGTAGACAGACAGACAGACTGGCAAACAGATAAAGAGACAGAAGGGCCAAGGGATGCAGAGCAATAACCTGCTCTATTTTAACCCAGAACCTCTCCAGGTCTAAAAATTAGCCTTGATTTCCTGTTGTGCCAGCAGAGGCAAACACATTTCACTTCAGAGGATGGGAAATGTCCAGCAAAAGGAGGAAAGGAAGCTCTGGCCACCCAGACACTGAAGAAAATGAGAACTTTTTAGAGGTCTCCTGAAGCAGTGCACATCATCTTAGAGACCATTTACTTCCACAAGCAGCAAAAATTGATAGCTCTTAAGAAATATCCTCTCTCCAATCTCCAGAAAGACAAGGACTCAGAAGTGGGCCCATTCCACCACATTTTAAGACCTGTTAAAGCCAATGGAGGGGAGATGGAAGGCTGTAAGAGCTGAGCTGGTGCTTCCTGTAGGCTTCACAAAACTTGCCCTGAAAGATGAGCTCTGTTAAGTGCAAAACTCCACCCTGCAGCTGCCCTAGGGACAGGCTGGATTCACAGGCAGCCTGGTGCTGCAGAAGCCACCAGCTTGGAGAGGATCCCTCTGTTTCCAGTGGGCTTTGGGTGCAAGCCCACTTTTAGAGAGCAATACACACCAGCAGTTAGCAGTCATTCTCCCATCCCCTCACCATTTCTTCCCAAATAAGCCAAAGGACATTCTGATCTCCTTTATATACATACATGAAGAGCTGAAATGGTCTGAAATGCTTCCAGGTTAGAAGGCATTTTATCTACAGAGGATTACATTTGGCAGGAATCAAGGTAGAAAAGTTTTACAGCACATGATACAGGTCCCTCTAACTTCTAAAAACCCAGGTACTGCAATCATCATATTACAAAGAGTCATCACTAAACATACCATAGAATAACTATGTCTTTTTCTTTTACAGAATGATTACTTACAGAGTACTTTAAAAAAAACCCCACAGATTACTTTTAAACAAGTATACAGTTTTCACTTGAAAATTAACTGGTTAATAAAAGGTTGTGCAAAACAAGCCAGCCTCTAGAATTAAGGGAATTTATTTATTTACTTCTTTATACAAAAGAAAAGAAAAAACCAAACAAAACAAACAGATAGTTCTTTCAGAAATGTGTCTCCTTCTCTGTGATGGTTGAGATGGTGCCATCTCCTTTCAGTTTGGCATCGCAGTCATTTATTGCTGCAAGGTAGGCTCCTCCTCCAAGCTTCCCTCTCATTTTCAGGTCTGAGCTAGGTGTAATCAACTTCCTGAATCTCTAGAAAATTGGAGAAAATGGAAATCATTCTCTTTTTTGTTTGTTTTGTTTTTGTTTTGCTTGGCCACAGAACCACATTTCTTCCTCAGACTATAAAAGGCTTCTCTCTTGCCCGCCTGCCTCTCCTTGCCCTGTTCCAGCTACATCCATTCATGCCACACTGGGCTGGACCACTCACACCAGACTAAAGGCTAGAGAAGGAAGGGGAAGAGAAATCAAGGTGAATTGTCACACTGTTTTAGAGGACATTCCTTTCCAAGGACAAACTCAGCACCATGCTGTGGGTAAGGCCTCTTACATGGGGACCTTTTGTTTCTCATGGCATAGTCATAGAACCATAGAACTGTCAGAGTTGGAAGGGACCTTCAAGATCATCTAGTTCCAACCCCCCTGCCTGCCAGGGACACCTTCCACTGGATCAGGTTACCCAGGGCCCCATCAAACCTGATCTTAAAAGCTTCCAGGGATGGAGCTTCCACCACCTCTCTGGGCAACCTGTTCCAGTGTCTCCCCACCCTGACAGTGAAGAACTTCCTCCTCATATCCAACCTAAATCTCCCCTCCTCTAGCTTACACCCATTTCCCCTGGTTCTATCACTGTCTGACCTCCTAAAAAGTCCCTCCCCAGCTTTCTTGTAGTCAAAAGATGTAACCTAAAAAGCAATAAAGAAACCCAAGGCTGCCAAAGTACCTTGAGCTACGACAAAGAAAAATATGTGTTCAGCTGAGAACTCTCTCTTCTCTAACAATAATATCAGTAGTAGCCTTGCTGTTTGCAGCCTGGGGAGCAGAGATGTTGCAGGAATTTGGCTTCCTGAGAAGCTCCCAACTGTAATTAAAACTGCTCTCATGGTTCCTGTATGGAAATGATCATGAGGTGTCTGCAGCACTTCAGGCTAGAAGGCAGTGCAAAACAAGGCTCTGGAAACAGATCTATGTGCTTGCAAAAGCTTCCTTTCTTGACAGCCTAAGAAAACTACATTATGGACACCTCATGTTTTGTTTCTACACCCAGAGTAAAGATTTCCTAGGTAATCTCCAGGCTGTATTTAATCAGCTTAACAGAGTCATTTCACCACTGGGGGCAGATTGCAGGTTAGCTTCTCCATTCAGGTAACTATAGCAGTAACTATTCCATAGAAGTAGACTCAGATCTCTTCAGGAGCCATACCCTGGGGTTCTGAGTGAAGGAGAAGTTTGAAAGTCTGGGTATACACTGTGAGATAGACCTCTCAAACATGGCAGCTTAAGTTGATGAGGTTTTAGATGACAGAATCAGGTTTTTCTGGAATATGAGAAACCCCAAGTGACCAAATAAATGTCTATTCTTGTTCCTTCCATTACAACCATCTTCACTACCTGTCTTTGGAGAAAAGGTTCTTATATTTAATAGTCTTAACCTCAGCCTAGGCTTGAGATCCTAAATGCTAGCAAACTGAACTGAATGGGTTTTTTTGCCTCTATTTCTCACTTAGAAAACTGCAGTCAGGAAAACCATCCAGAAGACATATGTAAGTGTCTGCTACTCAGTTCCTGCAGGGAAAATCCTGGCAGCACCAACATTAGTTCCTACAACCATGGAAAGAAGGCAGCTGACCTGAATGTGTGGCTGGTATAAACCTTCCTGAGGGGTGTAGCTGATGTTACAGCCACTGTAAGCTACAAAGGGAGCAGGAACCAAGCACCTTAAAGCTATAGTATTGGTTAGTTTACTACAGGCTGAAGTCAGTAAAGGCAAAAAAACACCCCAAAACCAGGAGAAAATACAGATGCCTCCTTTCCACCACTGCCTGAGAGGCCAAACCCAAGCTGCCACAGCAACAGGTATGTGGCATTGGGGTTTTTTATGATTCAACAGGGCTTAGTCTCATGCAGGTGAGGACTCTCACTCCCTTTCCCACTTCTTGTTTCAGTATCAGTAATCTGAAAATATATCTCACCTCTATGAAAGTGCCTTCTTCCTTCCACAGCTTGATGCAGATCCACAAAGGGATACAGATCATGGAAGAAAGTGCCATCATCCACCCTATGCCATAGCCCCAGTCAGGGTATATATACACATTGTTGTATTTCAAAGGCTTGTATTTCACCAGGAAAAAGATGAAGATGCCCTGAAATAGGCAGAGAAACACATTAGGTGTATTTGAGAAAAACACTGCCTAGGAAACAAGAAAATGATAGAGAGTTTAGGCAAGGCCAGTCTCTCCAAAGGTGGAAAGTCAGAGGAACAAAACCCCAACCCATCAGCAATAGCTTCTTTTATCTACAGCTTCAATAAAATGTCTCAGCAGCTTCCACAGAAATGAGCAACCTTTCAAGTTTAAATCCTATTTACCTCTTGATGACAATAAACCCTGCCCTTTGGTGGCAAACAGTACCTGGGCTGGAAAGATTACCTTTTGCCAGAGTGAAATCAGCTGTGATTAAGGAACACAAGCTGTGTTCTCTCCTACTTGTTGTGATGAGAAAGGAAAGCCAACATTTTCCAAGTTGCCTTAATCCACTGTCTGCATCTGCTGTTCTGCAGCCAACTCTTTCATCCTCACAAAAGCTCAGCTCTCTCTGTCTGGATTTGACAGGCATCAAATCAAGCAGTTGGGACCACTGAGATTTGTGAAATATAGACAAGTGACAGTGTAGTTTTCTCCAGAGTGGTGAAAGGAGAGAACAAGAGCAAATGATATCAAGTTCATTTCAGAGTTGGGTGAAAATGAGGCAGAAATGTTCCCAAGTTTGCAAATGAACTAGCAGAGCCCCAGGTGCTCCAGCATCTGTGGGTTTGCAGCTGCTCTCCTTCACATATAGCACAACTGGAAGGGTTTAGTATCCAATCCTCAACCACAAGGGTTTAGTATCCAATCCTCAACAACTTATGGGCAAGGAGGTTTTGCTCTTTTCCTAATTTTGTAGCCACAAAAAGCCTGTTATGTAGCCACAGCTGATTGCCAGAGTTGGCACCAGTGCTGCTAGCTTCTGGTAAGGCAAATTCCTTCCCCAATCTTCCTGCATATGAGATGTGCTTTTGGCCTCTTCTACTGCTTCTGCTAGAAGAAAAAACATGTCCTGTCTCCTTTGAAAAATGTCTACTGCCCCAAAGAGAGAGGAGGAAACAGAAGGGTGGGTGGAGCAGCACAAGCCTGGAGGAGCTGGAGTTAAGCTGGGGAGCCACAAGGAGTACCAGTGATGGAGTGAAAAAATGCCACCATTGTATTGACAAATGTTCAGTTAGGGTCTTGAGTTTGTTTCTTTCTTCTTCTTCTTCTAGCTACATATTAAGGTTTCTGACAATTGACACAACACTTAGGCAGTTTTACCCACCCTAGTTCAAACACATGCTACAAATCAATAGGCTTTTCCCTCAACTGTTGGGAACTATGAGCAGCAGCAAAACTCTAGCAGTGTACTTTACAGAACAGAGAAGAGAAAGACAGCAACAGAAAGGCCTCCTGATGCCTAAAGCCAAGAGATTTGGATGTTCTGTACTCACTGCGCAGATCCCTGGAGTCAAGGCCATCCAGCACCACTTAATGAGAGGCAGGGGTTTGTACCCAATCATGTCTTCTATGTTAGCATAAAAACGATTGCTGCCTGCCCCAAAAAGAAAGCAAACACAAAGCAGGTGTAGAATGTACATGTTAGAGGGTGGAGAGAGCAAAACCCCAAAGGGATCTGAGAGAGCTGTGTTCTATCTCTTTCCTGTTGCTCCTACGTCTGCACCTGACCAGTATGAGCAGAGAGTAGGAGTGGGCAAGCTGTCAGAAGGGAATGGCTTCAGGGCAGGAACAGCCTCTGCAAGCCCAGTTAAAGAGTGTATATATATGCTACCAGCTTGTGTGAATGCCTAGCTAGCTGGGAACATGTCTGATCTGAGGTTCACAAGTTGGTTTACAAAGTAAGATGATCGGTTCTTCGTGTGAGAGAAGCCCTCGAGGGTGCAAGGACAACCACACCCAGTGCTGTGGTGGTTCTCCCTTGACTTTGCTGTCAGACAGAAACTGTCTCAGCCAGGTACAAGCTCCACCTTCCCTGGGTTTAGCTGAGGGTGCCAGAAGTGGAATGGAACATGTCCTGCACACACACTTTGTGAGAGAAAAAAGACTTCTTGCCATCCTTACTGTCTAGGCAGCTGAGGACTGAAGGAAGGTGAAGGTAGGTCCTGACAAGGACCAAGGGTAAAAATAAAACCCCAAAATCCAACCTCTTTCACTGCCTTTGTTATTTAGAGTGGGGAAAATACCCATTCCTGATTTTTGGTAGGGCATGGGAATGTGGAAGGCCCCACTCCATAAGGGCACAAGGCTTTCCTCTTGCTTTTATGCAAACAGAAAACTTAATAATAGTAATTACTAACTTAGTAATAAAAAGTGGCAGCAATTCTCAGCAACTCACCATAAACCCAACCTATGCAGACACATTCAAATATGGCCACAAAAAGAAGACACATGCCACTTGCTGCATAAGAGTCAAAGAGCTGGAAGACATACATCCCACCCTGAAAGACAAGAACAGAAATGGGGGGAAAAAAAAATGTTGTGTTGGCACCAGGAGGAATATTTCATAACAAATATCACTTACTTATTACCCAGTCAAGCTGTTTGCCCCCTAGTATTCTTCCTACTAATGTTGGCTGCTTCTTAAACAAAGAATATTCATTTCTCAGTGACTTCTTATGGTGTAAGGTTTTTTTTTCTTCCCTAGCACTCAAGATTATTCCTTATGCCAGTTGAATAGAGTGTATTTGCTTTAAGGTGATAAACCCTGGAGTGGAGAGAACTACATTTCACTGGTTTCCAAAATGCTCTCCCACCTCCATGCTTTTTGTCAACTCCATTTGTTATCTTATCAAGCTGTAGACATCTCTAGGTACTTTTGATCTCCAGATCACTGCACATGAAGATGCTGGGTCTTGTGTGTTTTGGGGTTTTTTTTTGTCTGTGCTATTAATAGGTAAAAGAATTAAAATGTGGAGAAAGAAGGCAAAACCTGTGGCTACTAGAGTCACTCTCCAATGGCAAACTCAGGAGGAAGCTGACCTAGAGAAGTTTGAATGTATCTACAGATGTTAAGCTACATAACTGAAGTCAGGCATTGTTTCTTGACAAGAAAAGAAATAAGAATCACCCTGACTCCAGGGAAGTTTTTCCAAAGTGTTTCCTTTCCCAAAGGACCCCAGAGTCCCTCCCCAACCTGGGGGCACCAGATAGTGGCAGATATGTTGTGTATCATGACCTGAAAGGATGGAGTGACACCCTAAGAATTTTGGGTTCAAAACCCCCTAAAGAGAACACCTGGTTTGTTTGAAAATAAAAAAACACAACTATTTTTCTTTCTTCTTTATTTCCCCCCACCCCTTACCAAAGCAATTTCTGCTCAGAGATTGGCTGTATTGATTGGCCTGGCAATATAAAAATCAATGATGTTCTAGTTTCCTGTGTTCCCTTCACTTCATCCTCTTTATTTTTCTATTAACCCAAAATGCAGTTGTTTTCTGACTGATCTGCCCAGAGTAAGTAAAGCAGAAACCATGGTCAGTATATCTGGTTAGCTGGAGCAAAGCAGATGGAGTTTCCTTGGCTGTGTAACTTGCATTAAAAGATTTCCTAAGCTCAACTGAAAAACCTGAGGATACATTTCACATCTCCAATGTGACCAGGGAGCTGAGAACACTCTCTCAAGTGTTTTGTTGTCATGTTCCTGACAGTGAAGTTTGTTTATGGCTTTTTATCTGCTATGATTATAAATGGAAACCCATTTTCTTGGGTTTTTTATGCAGTAATACAACCAACCCCATCTTACCTCAGTTAACATTATCAGGCCAATGAAGTATGACACAATGGAAAGGCCAAGAATCAGCAGCTCTCTTCTGTAGCCCCTTCTGAAGATCTTTGGGTACATGTCCACAACAGCTGTCACAATGCTTTCAACACACACAAACTACAACAGATGAGAGGAGAGTACCACTGAAATATGGGTCTCAACTGCTCCAAACTCTTCAAAGATCCTTCTTTGTTGTCTTTAGAGTCTGAATGAGGACATTCTATAAGCAGAAGCTCACTGAGAGGAGCATAATAATTCCAGAACTAAAAAGTCCAAAGCTATGGATTTCCAGTCCACTACCAAATTCATATAGCTGAATCAACTAATCTTATCTCACTATGCATTTGCCCTGTAGCAGATAGATTGCATCAAAATTAGACCTTTCAAGTCTGGCTTGAATGGGACTTGAAGAACCTACAAATCCTTCATAGGAGTGCAGCAGGATTTCACTCTGAGCATCCTGCATTTCTATCACCAAGAGTGCTATGCACCTTCATGCACTGGTGAATGAACTGCAGGGCTTTGGGAGAAGTGTAATGATTGGAAATGGCAGGCAAAATAACCACTGAAGAGCTTTGTTCTACAGGGTACAATTCTAAACTTTCTGAAGCATGCAGAAAGTGCCAGTTACCCTCCATGTCATCAAACAGCTTTCACAACCCTCAGGGTCACCTCTGTGCTGCCACTTTACTGCAGAATATGATTACACACTTCTTGCTATGGTATCTTGAAGTGTAAATACACCAAAGGAACTTCAGTTCTGGGTAGCTGTTCCTGCCATTTTACTGAACTATGACTTTTAGTTACCCACATTGAAGTTGAAACTGATTTCCATCTCAATAATGAAAGTTCCAGTCAGGCTGAAGCAGTCAGTGTTCACAGTAAACCACAAAGGAAGCTCCAGCAACACATAACTCAGATTTACAAGAAGGAATTTGAATCCATGGTTTGAAGCAAGGAGTTAAGTTAGGGTTCATTCTTTCATCAAGTTAGATGCCATTGACCACAGGGGTGTTATGCCAGGGGGTCTGAGAAAATAGCTAAGCAGTCTGTTTCATACCTGGCTATCCAACCCAAGGAATATGAGCATCATGAAGAACAGAGCTGCCCACAGAGGGGAAAGAGGCATCATGGTGACAGCTTTAGGGTAAGCAATAAATGCAAGTCCTGGTCCTGAAAAGGAAGAAAAGGAAGGAAAAAGTTTATACATGTACCTGATACATAACTCCTTCTTGGAAGCCCTGTATGGCACAAGCCAAACATCTACTGGCTTGTTCAAAATCTTCTCTGCTTTTTCAAGTGCTGCTGCTGGCACATAACATTTATTCATTAGCTGCACATTTACAGACATCTTCAAAGTAGAACATACATGCAACAGCACTGGTAACTCCTCAGATCTGCTAAAATACCATCTCAGCTAGCTCATACTTCCCTGTCCTTGTCTCCACGTGCCCATTTTTCTGCTGCTGCAAAGTCTCATGCTAAAGCAGCTTCTATGGACCCTAGCCAGCTTTTAAAGCAGGGCTACAAAGGCAAGGCTGAAAAAGGAGTACCTCTGTGCTCCTGCTGCAATAACCTCACTGAAGACCTGTCAACACACTACTGGTTTGTTGTTTGGGTTTTTTTTATTAAATGCAGTATTTACAAGCTCCTATAATTTCCAGAGTTGCTGCAGTCTTTTAACCTTTTTCTTTGTAGTTTCTGTAATACTCTAAGCCTGTTGTCTTGGGGGCTGTAGGAGAAGAGAAATGGTTTCCATTTCCTGCTAACCTTAACTAACTTCATGAGAGTTATTGCTCCTTCTCAACAGTTCAGCATTCTCCTGCTTTTCTTTTTGGGTAGTGCTTCTGTTCTTTTAGTTCTGTTGAAGTTTTAAGTGATGCTTAAAGATGTTACATCCCCCAAGGTGTTAAGGAGTGATTAACTTCGGTTGGATATCTAACTCCAAGTGCTGGTAACAAACATTAGATGGTTAGTTTCTGGTAGAGCTAAGCCTTTGGGGACTTAAACCAAGAACTTTTACACTTAATCAACCAGAATGGCTCAGTGTCCATCCCTGGGAGAAAAACTTCCTGAAGTTAGGGGATGGCACTGGCTGTCTGACCATTAACAATCTGTGTTTTGGTGGTATAGATTAAGCAAGACTTGGGGGAACTTCCAAAGGTTTCTCCTAAGCAGTTGGTTGGTGTGGTTTGGTTTTGGTTGTTTTGGGGGAGCTTTTTTCTTCTTTCTCTTTGTTTTCTTTTCTGTTATTTGGTTTGGGTTTTGTTTTTGAGGAAGGAACAAGTATTTCTGTGGATTTCAGTCTGTAAAATAATCTACAAAGCAGCCAAGTTATCTATAAGGCACAGACTAAGTATTCTGACAGCAACCTCTGAACACTTTTTGTTTTGTTAACTCAGAAAACTACTTTTGGAACATACCTGATTCTGCAACTTCTGCAATGGGCACACCTTGTTCATAAGCCATAAATCCAAGAACTGAAAAGATAGCAAAACCAGCAACAAAGCTTGTGCCACTGTTCAAGCAGCAGAGCATGATGCAGTCTCTGAAAAATACAAATAAAAAACACTGCAGTTGATCTCCAGAGTCTGAGTTTCTTTCATATACTGAGCCACAGAACTAAAAGAACCCCAAGAAACAGGAATGGACACTATATGGCTCGTGAAGTGTAAGATCCCCACTAATATTGTACCTGAAAGAAATCAGATAGAAGCATTTGCAGGAAGATAGCATCATTCTGCCCTTGCTTGTGTTTTAACTGATTGAATTGCAAACCTTTTGCTACTCACTGCTTTCCAATAGACTACTCTTTAAAAACCATGTAAAAACACTGTAAGAATGGTGTTAAGGACAGTTTTTCTATAGCAGTTATAATAATGTGTTCCAGAGGATACGAACTCATTTGTAAACTCTCTAAAATAGCAGTAATTGGCTTCCTCAAATAAATCCTCTGGGCAGATCTTAGCAGGTTCTATCCCAGTTACAGCATATTGACAATAGATATCCTTAAGAAATACAACTTCAGTGGTGTTTCTAAAGTCTTTTTCAGAAGCCATGGTAATGAAAAGCACCATAAACTAAGAAGTGTGAACATGCCTGATCCCTCGGCCCGATGCATCCTACACATCAAACAATGACACTTACAAGGCCAAGACCAAGAAAGAGTTTTGTTTCCCAGATTGGAAATGTCACAATAGTAAATCACTTTCAGAAAAGGGAAAAATACTCTTGCAGAAAGGTGCAATCTTTCCCCAGAGCTCAGTGAAATATCCTTGTTCCTCCTGCTTGCAGACAGCCCTTGACAGAGGATGAGGTAGCTATGATTTATGGAGACAGCAGAGTCTGTTAAGTCTGCTTGCTACAAGAGAGAGCTCTGGACTTGAGGGAGTAATAATCTAACCTTGAGGCCTGAAAGTAAATTCAGATTCTAAAGCACTGAAACACAAGGCAAATCTATACTTTAGTCTGGTTTAGTCCTACTAGTTTAGTCTGGTTTTATTCTACCACAGCTCTGAAGCAAATTTTTGTGTGAGTTATCATCTCTGAGAAGAAATGCCTTAATATTTCTGAATATATAAATGACTTCTAAATCCACATCTGCCATGATGATTCCCATCTTTGTCACAGATTGAGAGGGGTTCACAGAACCAGAGACAATTCATAGTTTTGAAGTCCTGACATATATTCCAGCAAAACTTCTGGGGTAATCTCTCTGGCCTCTTGCTTGTTGGATCTGCTTGTTTTTATCCTGGAACTTCATCTCAACAGTTAATTAAGTTGAAAGGGAGGTAACCAGCTCCAGCATCATATTCCTTCATTAGTGAGCCCTGCACTGCATTTCATATCCATTCAAAGCTTTTTCTATTCCTGGGACTCACCTTAGCATCAGGCAGATCCATTCTCCATGGCAGGATGCAGGTCTGCAGGATAACACTGCAAAGGGAGCAATCAGCTGGGCTGTGGCAGTTGGGCCATGGGAGGCTTTGGCTCTCCCTCATCACCTCCTCAAGAGTTAATTTTAACCATTGTTTGGGGAATGTTTTCATCTTTTCTTAATTATTTCATAGTAAAAACCTTCTATATGGCATATCAACTGTAAACTGGCAAAATCTGTCCAGAAATGAATTATTACTCCCATTTGTAGATGAAGACTCTGACATGGAGAAGCCCAGTGATGTTCACACTTCTTTCATGCATGGACACTCTCTAACACTGCTTGTTCAGTAAATCAGTCCTGTAAAATCCTTTCTTGAACATTCTCAACAGCCTCAGAATTGAAACCTGGTATTTATTTGCTTTTCCTATGCTTCCTGTAGTTATGCACAATCAAGCAAGTTAGACACTTGGGATGTTTGAAAGCCAAATAGCAATCTAAAAGAAAATAAACTGGCTCAGAGAGTTCTTTGTGCTTTGCAGAGAGATAAAACTAAGATGATGATCACCTTTCCTAGCCATTCTTCTCCATGTATTTCAGCACTGAAGTAGCTCTGGAGTGATTCTCACCCCAGTGAATCTCCCCTGAGAAACTGCTGAGGTTCAATGCTGAGAAATTAAAGCTAAGTGGGATGGAACTCTGTGGATAAGAGATGGCAGAAAGATGTTTGTTCCTTTTTTTTTGTTGTTAATCCTTTGGAAGAAAAGCAAAAAAGAAGTGATGCTACTTCAGTGGGATGGATCTGGCTGCTCCCCAGCCACAGGATGCCTCCCTCTGGAACAGCCTGTTTTCTGCAGATAAGATTTAGGTTAGATAATTGCCAGGCTTCAAAGGCAGTCCAAACAACAGGCTTGGGGTTTTGGGTTGGTTTTTATTCTGGTCAGCAGTGTGGCACAGGACATTTGAGAGCTGCTGATTCCAAACCATGCAAAAAAAAAAAACCAGGATGAGGTGGAGACAACATTGCTTGCTGTGAACCTTCAGAGCCCCTGGAAGTTTCTGCTGCTTCTTCTTGAAGGAAAGTCCTAGGGCAAGGCCCAAGTGGTTTAAGCTGGACAACCTTATATCAAACCAGATCAAGATGAATGCAGCCATTTCTCCCCTCACAGAGAAGACCCAGGAACTACAGGGCCATGATACAACAGAGTTACAAGGTGAATGTGCATTTTTCCAAGGCAATGAGCAAAAGGGAACCCAAGAGGATTTTCTTCATCTCCAGCCAGTGAGGTACCTATTCTTCTGCCAGAACACAGAGCTCCATCATTTTCTTCCTCAGTTAGACAGTGCCAGACTGAACACTCAGTCCTCTGGGGACCCACACCACTGTTTCCTGTCTTCATAAAACACAGAACCTTGGATTTTGATTTCCATCCTTCTTTTATCTTTGCAGGAATTCTACTAACTCCTCAACTGCTTCTGTTTGGTTTTGGGTTGTTTTTTTTTTCCCTTAAAGTGTGTATCCTGTAGTTCAGGTTGGTTTGTTTGGCTTTTTCTGCCATGGGAATGAAAACTGAGAGGGGGAACTAGATCCATTGATTGTGAAACCAATGAAGTTTAGACCATGAATGCCCAAGAACCAGTGGAGGGAGAAGATCAAGTTGATCTAATTTTCCATCCATTTTTTATAAGCATCCCTGGTAGAAAGGCACCAGAGCCTGACTGAAGCCCAAACTGATTTCACATGAAAGGAAAAACTTCAACATTTCATGAAAACTTCACATTCTTCCAAATTAGTGTTTTGCCAATCACCTGAATAATTCAAGGCACACATCCCTTAGCCTCTCCCTGCCTGACAGGGAGAAACTGCTGAAAATTGGTTCTGTCTTCCTTAAGGAGCTTCTCTGATTAGAAAATAGGGCTCACAGAGCCTTTTGCACCACTCCAGTTCCTCTCTTGCCTTTATGGATCCCCTCAAGACCAATTTGCACTGCTCTATTCCTCCTAGACTAAAAGACACCTCTTCATAGGTTGATCTATCCCTGAGAAGGTCTGGGTGGGTTAGGAATCCTTAGCTTGCTAGAAAATAGAAGAAACATCAGTACAGCATTCTTGCATTCATCTGGGGGAAACACACTGCCTGCTGATGGAACTCTTGGTACTGTAAGAGCCTTTTTGGATACAAACTAGTCTAAATCCAGGGGAGATTTGTATTTCTGTGTTACAGTGAAAGATTAGTAAGGACAATAAAAATTCACTTCCTATTCAAACACTCAAAGCCCATTTTTTTGCTATTGATTACAGTGTTCATGATTTATAGATCAGGTTGCTAGTAAGAAAAACTCAAGGGCAGTGCAGAGTTTCCCATTTCCCACTAAAATACCAGACACTGAAACAAGAAAGCATTTCCTAAAAGTGCCTCCTGAACCCTCCAAGTCAAACTGCAATGTAGAATTGAAATACTTGGGGTGTTTGGGGTTCTTTTGCTTTTGGACTGCATTCTTTCCTTTATAGGAAAATGAAATGATAATTCTCTGTCTTTTTGTGTGTGAGTTTTTGACAGTAACTCAGGAAAGATGAAAGCCTCCTGAAGTCAGTAGCAATTTCTTTCCTGGTTTCTGTAAAGATAAGCAATGAATTCCATCCATTTCTCTGTGTTCTAGCTAGGAGAACAAGCAATTATATGTGGTGTGTCATTAGAGGCCACAAGGGCCAGGCTCCTGCAGGAGCCTGGCCCTTGTGGCCTCTAATGACACACCACAATTATAGGTGTGTGAAACTCTCTGTATTCCTGTGCAAGGGTCAGATAGGGCTGAAAGCACCAAATTTTGGACAGGAGCTCCTCTGATACAAGAAACATTCCAGAACTCTGTCCTACAAAGCCATGTGCATGTGCTTGTGGCTCCTCATGCAAATAAGGTAAAGAGAAATGCAAACATCCAGTACCTGTAGCAGTTATTGTTGTAGTTGTTGTAGCTCCCCAGGGCTGTCAAACAGCCCAAGCAGATGGCATAAGAGAAGAAGATCTGTGTGCCAGCATCCACCCAAACCTGAGGACAAAAGAAGAATGGAGTGGTTAAAAGAAAAAGGCCAAGAAGGAATCATTTTTAGCCACCTCTGGACTGCAAGTTTGCAGAGGCACCTGGACAGGGTGAAAGTGTCTGGCAAAGCTTTGCCAAGTCCCAACCTTCACAAAACAACCTGCTGTGAGGTCTTGTTGCCAGTGGTAGAAACAAGGAGTAACTCAGTTGGGTCCTTACAGGTTCTACCTAACCTAAGGAGAGAGAGAGACAGAACTTCTGGAGAAGAATCTCACTCAGTATCAAATCTGTAATTGTCAATTACAACCCAAATAGAATCACAGAATCATTCAGGTTGGAAGAAGACCACAAAGATCATCAAATCATCTGCATTTGTCTCATTCTCACTTCATCATTCCTCATTCAAAGATAAAAATTAAGGGGGGAAAAAGGTACCCTAAAGCTAAAAGATGCCATTTATAGAGAATATCCAAGTTAAGCTGGGGGAAGAGAAGAGACAACTCATCCAGGGAAAGGAGTGGGGTTTTTAGCAACACTTAATGTCTCCAGTTAGGCACCAGGACATGGTTGGTCAGTTGACAAAAGTTTTGCAGAGCTTAGCAAGTAGCTTAACAATATTATTCTGGTAAGATGTATCTCCTAATTCTAATGTGGTGCAAATACTGACTTGTAAATCAGAGGAAAGGAATTCATGACAAAAGGAAGCATGAGCTGACACAGGGAGATTATTCTCTCTCCTCACAGCTCCTCTCAGAGCATTCATCTAACATGCTAGATTTTTGGCTTGAAAAATGCTCCAACAAAACAGTTCATTAGACTGGAGCCCAACTGTGTTATTACTGGATATGAATGTACTCTTCTGATTCTGCCCTGAGAGTGAGGTGAAGAGCCCACATCTACAGAGCTGAACTCTTATTTCCAGTCCAAGAAGTTCTGGCTCCTGGTTTTCTGGGCTAAATGAGCTCTGTAAAATTAGGGGTTGGGTTTTTTTTGAAGCAGAGCAACCAAAGTGCTTTTTAAAGAAGCAACAAAACACTGTCTGATAACCAGAGGCAATAGCTGCCTAGCCATTAGCTGCTCTAAGTTGGAGGCAGGACAGAAGTAATGCAGGTGATGATTTCATGGCCAATAAGAGTCATTCTAATAATGGTAATCAAATACTAACTCTATGAAGGGGATGTATTTGTTTCACATGTGACCAAGTTAGACCTTAGTCTCTGGAGTTACTGTGAGGGTTTCTGTTTAGGAATAACATTAAGATCACATTTGATTTGCATCAGTGGCTTCAAGGGTTTCATTGCTGTCATCCTGAATAAGATACAGCTGATTACATCTCAAAGTTTCACCACTAGCTAAGGGAAAAAAAAAACTGCAGAGAGAAAGCCCTCTGACAGACAGGCTCTTTAACAAGATCAGAAGCTCCCAAAAAGCTGCAAGTAGCATAGGTCAACTGAAAAAGCATGGGCTTCTTAAGCACAAACAAAAAGCTAGGAAACTGGATCAGCACACATAGAATCTGCTGCTTCCTTCCACTTCAGTTCTTGCTCAATGTATTGTTGGGGTGCATTGTGTAGCCCTCAGATGAGCAAGAGCCTTTCCTGTTGGCAGGAATGGCAGCTCCACAGAAGTCTGATTGTTCCTTGGACAGCAAGTCCTGGTGGAAATGGGGGCAAAGAAGAATTGTACTCTGAAGTGAGAACCTCCAGAGCTGCTTGAGAAGAGGAGCAGAGAGCACAACCCTCTGGAGGTCCTGTGGACCTAAGGTAGAAAAAGCAGATAAAATTCTGGCCAAGGTATTTCCTTCAAAGAGAACAAGTGACAGACAGTCATAAACTGTACCTTGGAAAGATTGTAGCACAATTCTGCACAACAATGGAACTCTGAAGGACAGGGACAAAGAAAATGGTGCCAGTAAGCTCTGCAAACCAAGGGTTCTGGAGCCAGCAGCTGGAGAAAGGCTGGGCTGGGACACAAAACATCCTCCTGATATTTTTTGCTCTGAAATGGGACAGGGCTTGATGTGTTTCTGGCATGAGTAAACTCCAGAGGAAAGGGAGCTGTACCAGCCAACATCCTGTTCATGCTGTATAAACTTTGTACCTTGAAAGTCCTTTGTTTGGTGATGATTAAGTCCATTCAGTAGTAAACCTTCATAAATGTGGGGACTGGAAAAGGCTTTCAATCTTCTATTAGCTCCCAGTTTAAAAGAGGTAATTAAATCTTTCTTCTTTCTTACTTTCAGCAACCACAGAATCCTTAAGGTTGGATAAGACCTCTCAGATCAAGTCCAACTGTCACCCTATCACCCCCCATGTCACTAACCCATGTCCCTGAGCACCATATCTAGATGGTTTTTAAACACCTCCAGGGATGGTGACTGCCCTGGGCAGCCTGGATCATTGCCTACCAGTACACATCACCCTTTCACTTCCTGCAGTATTCTAAATGGTATTTCACAGATCTCCTACCAAATTCTCCTACCAAATTCTCAATTTCACAAATTCTCCTACCAAAGCTGCCAAATCATTGCTTTAGTTTAGTTCAGGAGGCAGAGTCAAGAGGTTTCAATGGAATGCTTGCTCTAAAAGATCTGCAACATCCATAGTTCCCCAGACAGAACCAGAACAATCAAGCACTAGGAGGATTCTTCCATCAAACAAAACATACCTATGACACTTCCCTCTCTTCCCATTCCCACTCTATCCCATAGCATACAGTGAACAGATCTGTTAGAAATGCTCAGCATGGAATATTTGCACCCCCATACCTTAAATCTGCTTCCTTCAGGATTTGTATCAAAATCAAGGGAATTTATTCCACATGGGTGTCTGAGTGCTGCCTAAAACATCCATCCCAGGGCTGCAGTTTCATAAATATGCACATTTCTCTTGTTCTTAACTCTCAGCAGTGAGATTGAACACCCACTTCAGCTGCAAAGCTCAAAGCATCCTTACCTACAGTGGTTAGTGACATTTCCATGATGAAGCTCTCTGCCCTGAGTAGATGGGAGAACTCCTAGGCCAGTTAAATACTGTGCTCACTCTTTAAACCAGGCTGTTCCAAATGTTGATAGGCATTTATTTCCCATGTTGTTATCAGAGAATGAGCAATCACTTGAATTTTCATTTAATTTAAATTATTCATTGCTTCCTTTGATGAATCTCAGCAGTGTTTGTATGTTAAGAAGCAGTTTGCCTTTGGTTCCAAATAGGAATTGTAAAGATAAAGCCTTTGCTGGCAGACTCTAACAAAAGAAATAGCAAGGTAAAGGCAGAGAACAGTTGCAGGTTTTCATAACAGAATGCCTGTTTCCAAACAGCCTTAAACAGGAGCATTACTAGAATTGATGGCCTACAGATCATGAGAGGTTTAATGTTCCTGTGCCAGTGCCTCTCATGGCATGTGGGGAGTGAGTGGAAAGCAGCAAAAATTCATGCCAGCTACAGAACATCTCAACCTGGAGAAGAGCACAAGGTTTAGCATTTTCAAGCTGGCTTCTAAAGCACATACTTTTGTGAGTCTGTGGTCACAAAGCATGGTTTGAATCCAAGCCACCTGGGAGGGCAGTCATGTACTCTAAAAGGCAAATTCAAGGAACAGGGGAGGCCACAAGGAGAGGACTAAACCAAGGACAGAAAAAAACCCTCACATGCAGCATGGAAAAAATCAGATGGGCAGCAAACAGACTGAAAACCAGTTCTGGAACTCAAACAGGGTGGGCAGGTTACAGATCTTAGTGTTATCCCTTGGGAAAAAGTACTGCCCAGTTTTTCATTGTGATGGGTTGAGACATGACAGGACTGTAAGGAGCAAGAAAAAGGTTAGCTCTTCATCTTGAAGCAGCACCTGCACTTCAGGAGTACCTCCAGCTACCATAGGGGACTGATCAGGAGCTGCAACTGAAAGCAAGCTGATTATTCTGCTGGGACCCCACAGAAAAGCAGCAGGTGCCCCTGGCTCTGAGCCTACACATACAATTCCAGGGGCAACCAGGTGGATGGACAGATCCTCCTGAGATATTCTGACCTGACAACACCATCAGACTGGAATCTTTCTTTCCTCTCCTGATAGATAGGCCTTCATTTCACATTGACTCTAATAAGATGAGCTATGATCCTACATAGAATCACAGAATGCTTTGGGTTGGAAGGGACCTTTCAAGGTCAGCTAGTCCAACCCCCTGTGGTCAGCAGGGACATCTGCAACTAGATCAGGTTGCTCAGAGCCCTAGACAACCTGACCTGGGATGGGATATCTGCCACCTTTCTGGGCAAGCTGGGTCTGTGTCTCACCACACTCAGTGTAAAAAAATTCACCCTTCTATCTAGTTTAAATCTCTCCTCCTCTGTTTTAAAACCATCACCCCTTGTCCTGTCACAGCAAACCTTCCTATACTAACCAAGGTGGAGAATGTTGTACACTCATAGGACACTCCACCAAAAAAAGACAGAGAGAGAGATTCATTTTGGCCATTTCCAGTTTCAAAGCAGAATGCTTGGTCAAGTGGATGGAGAAGAAGCCAGTGCATCTACACCTGCTCTGGAGGTCACACTGAGCAGGAACCTGCAGTGGCTTTAGATCCCATTGCATAGTGTGCAAAAGGTTATAGACTCTCAACAATCCAGTGCCATCAACTGAAATCTCTGTTCAAAGGCATGCAAAAGAAAATGAACCAGTTTTCATTTCTTCTCTAGTCACCCATAATCAACTGAATTTTTTTCTTCAATAGGAGCTAACACAAAAATCAGCTGCAAGTCTGTGCTGTGCAACTGCACAAAACACATGCTTCAGTTCAAAGTACTCTGCTATTCTCCACAACAACCCAAACACTTAGAAGATGCAGACACTGAGTGAATACATCCATGCCTCACATGCATTCTGCTCTTCTCCTGGCTGGCAGTACACTCAAAATGTGTCTTATTCCTCTGAATCTTGCATAAAAGATCAAAGAGGGAAGAAGAAACTTTATTATCTTAATTTTCCCATGTCATTAACACAGTTATTTTAACTGCAGAGTTTCTCCTGTTAACCATAAAATAACAAAAAAGGCTGATTTTCTAAACCTTGTGGATGGTTAGTTTAAAAAACCCCTAACAAATCTTTTCAACAGAGTTAATTAAAGAAAGGCACAATAATTTAGAAATCAAACAAATCACATTTCATCAAATTAAACTAGTTCATCCCAAGGGTCACCATGAAAAGCTTCTTGCTGAGTAGGGAGTGAGAGCTTCCTGCTTGAAACTGAACTACTGGAACAAGGAGGGGGCAAAGCAGACTCATGCAGTGCAATTTTAAAGGTGATACTCAGAGAAGTTACTTAACTAAAGACAGGTTAAAATCTGCTCTGACTCTGCTTTATGCCAGGTGCTGATAGGACATGGGGGAATGGATGCAAACTAGAGGAAGGGAGATTTAGATTGGATATTAGGAGGAAGTTCTTCACTCTTAGGGTGGGGAGATACTGGAATAGGTTGCCCAGACAGGTGGTGGAAGCTCTTAAGGCCAGGCTGGATGGGGCTCTGGGCAACCTGACCTAGTGGAAGATGTCCCTGGCAGGCAGGGGGGTTGGAACTAGATGATCTTGAAGGTCTCTTCCAACTCTGACAATTCTAGGATTCAATGGCTTCCTTTCCAAGAAACCATTCTGAAAGTCACTGCTCCAACAAATACACTTTCAATAGTAGTTCAACATACTTCTGATACACTGACATTCCATTGACTATCTTCCTTTAAAAAGAAAACTTTCAGTGTCTAAAGTCATCCAATACACATTTGTGGAACCTATGCTAGAAGTGTGATGTAAAAAATAAGGCTATAAATCAGACTATTCACTGAAAACATGCCTGTCCTCAGGCTACTTGCAAGTGGCAACTGTTTGTTCAGATGGTCATGGATGGAGCAGAGAGTTTAGCATGATGGTTTACAACAGGAGCACAACCTCATCCAGATGGCAAGAAGAGCACTAAAGCATCCCTCACTTATCTCCATGCAGCCTCAGTCAGCTCCAAGGAGTCCTGGCTGAGGATGGAGCTGGGGTCCACACATTCAAGTAAAGCAGAGTAAAGAAAAAGCAAAACCCTGCTGGTTCCAAGCATGCTGCCACCAATTGTATCACCTAAAGTAAATAAGCTCTTTAGCCCCTGCCTCCTGTCCCCAAGTGCCTTCTTGGAGGGGAGTGAGGAGGGAAGAAAAGAGAAAAGAAATATCTTGTTAATCTCTCAGATTCTCTTGTTAATCTCTCGGGGGGGGAAAGAAACCCATCACATGAGAAATTAAACCAAAACAAACTATGAACTATGTTTTCTGGAGAAGGAGGGGGGGGGGGAAAGAAACCCAACCTAAAAAGTGAGTTTTGGATACAGGACTTAGTTTGTTTGTGAAGTTTACTATCCAGGGGTTTTTAAACAAGACAGCCTCTGAAAGCAGAGCCTTCATTAGAGCAGGAAAACACAACTTCAACGGCCAGGCAGAAAATGGCTGAATTAAGCTCTTTTTTTTCTGCCTCCTTAATGGCAGTGATTCTCAAAAGATTCAAAGTAGGTTAGGAGAATAATAAAGCAGCTATGTTTCTAGTGTCTACCTGACAACAGCTTTTGTAGAAGTGAATAATTACATGAAAATCACTTCCTTTCCACCTCTCTTTGGGATTTCTGTGGGTTGCTAGGCAGTCTCTCTCCTACCTCTGCTAATGTTACTTACAGAGGGGATGAATACAGTATATTCATTCTGGGAATGGTGAGTTAAGGGGGAGAAGGACCTAAATACTTGAAGTTTTGTTTATTCATTGCTGCCTTTGGAGACCAACACTATAGCTCAGATTACTTTACACATATTTAAATGCTAATTTGCCAAGGCATAATGCTCAGCCAAGTACCACCCTGCTAAAATGGAACAGGACCTTCCTCAAGACAGCAGCCACACTACTAGTATGTTTCTGTGTTGCCAGCCAATGTTGAAAGTCAGGTGCTGGAGCAAAGCAAGCTGAGGTTCCTTCTGGGACTTAGTGGAAGAATTCTTTCACCCTCTGACTGCCTTTCATGACTGAAATAATGTTTGTTAGGAGGCTGGTTTACTTTCTTGAACTCTTTGACCCCAAACTTAGGAGATGGCCTTGGCAGGAATCCAAAATTAGCAGCCACAAAGTGCTGTTGTACTTCCCTGTTTGTATAATCCTCAGTGAGTTTGTAATGGTTAGGGTGTTATGTTCATTAAAACAGAAATCAACACCATCCAGAAATCACTCCTCTCTGAAGAGAGCTAGCTGGTTCTTCAGAAGTCTCTTTGATTTCCAAACTGATTTCAGTCTTCTGAGCCTGCAAGTTCACTTTGATGATGGACTTGCCAGTTGACATCCTTGGAGTTACCTCACTCAGCATGGCACAACAGGAGAGAGAAGAGAGGCTTTAGATTCCCTTCCCAGCCAGCACATTCTGCTGGCAGGATTCACACACACAAACCAGTACCCCAAGTGAAGAGAAACTCCAACCTGGCAAGAACTAAGGTGCCAAACATACTGATTTGCAACATTATTTGACTATTTTCTTACCAACTGTCTCCTTCCCTTGGCTTGTAGCTGAGGACAGCTAGCTGCACACATCTACACAGCTTGGCTGCCAAGAAACAACAGAAAGTAACAAGTCCCAGATGTAAATCTGTTGTTTCATTGCATTGAAGTACAGTCAACTAATTTATTAGAATAACAATCTCTGCCTCCTCCTTCACCCACACTCCAAAAGGTAAAAGGCTCAGATGCATTTAACTCTGGGATGCTCCTTTGTTTTCTAACCTCTATATTATCTCCATTTCCAATTGGCATCTCAGACCTCAGGAGATCTGAATTCCAGGCCTTGGAATCCTCAGGTAGCTTCAGTTTTCCATAGTGGTAGACCTGAGAGCTGCTCTTTCTGCATAGCATTAGCACCACAATGAAATCTTGGAGACCCAGAGGCTCAGAGGAATGCCTGAGCCACTACAGGAGTGGCTATCAGGGTCCATGCCCTAATATGCCACCCCCATGGTCCTGCTGTGCTGTATGGCTCCCTGGGATCACACCTTAAAAGCATCACAAGTTTTGCCTTCTCAGACATTTGTGCTATGTAAAGCTTCAGCTATTTGGAAATAAATGAAGGTGGTTTGGGGCTTTATTTCATTCTGTACTTGATATGAAAAAGCATTAAAAACCATAGCCATTACTTTATTTTTCTCTCTTCAACTGAAAGTATATTTTCAGTGTCCTAGAGACACCAGAATTTACCAGGTCTTGTTGGGGGCATTTTGGGTAGTTAATGTCATTACTGTCCTTTCCTATAAATGATGAATAAAGATGCTCTGTGGGCTAGGAGCTCTTCTACTGGGGTGGGATGTCAGTACAGCTTAACAAATCATAAATGAGAAGGAAAGAAAGAGTGAGGATACTTTGTCCCCTGGTACTGCCAGTGCAAGAACTTTTGAATCATCAGATGAAGTTTCTAGGAATCCAGTTCAAAAGGAATGAAAGGAAGTAGCTCTTCCTGGCACAACCAGCAGATGTGTGGAACTTGGTGCCAAGAGATGGTAGGGTTATTAAAAGTCCTCTTGGGCCCTAGGGCTGATCAGAAAAATACAAGGAAAGGAAATCCCTTGAGGATTTCTGAGCATGAGAAGCCACATGGACCTCAGAAAACCACCTGAGCTAAAGATCCCTAGCTGTCCAAAGAGCCCAGGGGACAAATATCATACATTCCCCCAGGAAATCCTCTTAGGTTCACTGCTGGATACAGCACACTGGGCTAACATGATCTTTGCTCTGGCAAGTTCTTCAGTGAAGCATCATCTAAGATGCTTTTGAGCAGATAATGCACTGATGTTTGGTTGAACAGTCCCTGTTCTGCAGAAGAAATGATCCCACTGAGCTGACTGCCCATTCCAATAACTAGTATTAGCCAGTTGGTTTCTCACACTCATTTCTATCATTCCTTTCATCTCTCACCTGAGAACACCAGTACCCAAACATGGAAGATTATCTTTCCACAGCCACACAACTTCTGGCACAACTTCCCCCACCCATCCAGGCACAGGATAATGGCAATGATGAATGATTGCAATCAAAGGATTAGAGATATCACTTAAAGGATGAATCTGTAGCAGTCAGCCACTGATGTGTTCTTTTCTACTCAGATAAGCATGTTGCAAGTAGCTGGCATATACTTCATCTTATTTTATAGTAGGGACACAAGAGACTGCAGGGTGGACACCCCAGGAGAGGGAATTTGCCAGCAGGAGCTGGAGAGAACTTCTCCAGCAGAAACAAGCTGGAAGCACAGGTTTTGTGTGGACTCTTGTATTTCACAGTTCACAATTGACCTACCCAGAATTAATGGAATGAATTGATACTTTGGGCCTCCCACATCCTCTAGGAGGGAGTTCCACCTCTTAGCTCTTGTGTGAAATAGCACATTCTTTTGTATTTTTCTAAACCCACTACATCTTATAGACTTTTGCCAAACCCAAGGCAGGCTTCCAGCAGGACCTCCTGAGTTACTGGCTGACTGCCCCACCAACAGGGAATGGTGCCCTGGCTGCAGAACCAGGAGGGCTGTGCTCCAGTTTCAGGCCTGACAGTGTGTAAAAGCTTTTACTTTTTAATTTTGCTCTTTTTTTCCTTTTTCTACCCCACCAGTGTCTGCCTTCTAGAGCTACCATCACCAACAGATTAGAAACATGATGTGGTTCTCTGAACAGCTGCTCTAAGGACTTAGTTGTTTGCACCACCAGCAGAAGTGTGGGCCAGCTTCCAGCTAATAACCACCAAGTACCTCCAGGATAATTGAGTTATTTTAAAAAATCCTTATTTAAAAGAAGAATTATGAAGAGGAAAAGTGAAAAAAAAAAAAAGATATTTTAAACTGGAATAGCTCTAGCAAATCACTCAACTAAACCCAGTATTTAATAAACCAATTAAAGGTGCCAAGTGACAGCTTACTACCTACTATTCTGCTACACAAATAAATGCTTAATTGATTTCATCCTGCCCACATAATAAGCTAAGTATTGCCCTTCACAAGCATAAAAAAAATCCTGAATCAGTAGGCAGAATAAATTACAAACACAGAATTAGAAGTTAATTGCCTTTTTAGAATAGCAATTTCAAACCAGAGAACAGGAATCTTGGGCAACATTCTTCTCCAGACATTGGTACTGATAATACAGGTCAAGAGTGCAAAATGACACACAAAGTGTATTCATTCTACCATCATTTAATCCCATTTTAGCCACTGAGCCTTCAACAAAGCTACAGATGTGGATAATCCCAACCCAACAAGCCTAACCCAACCAAAATTGCTCCCAAATATTAAGGAGAGCCATATAGTTAATCCAGAGCATTAACCACCTTACTGAAACACCTTAAATGCTCTTTTCATTTCAGAACTGTCAGTCTCTGATTTTATGACTTAAGGCAATGGAATGGAAGAGATTGATTACTATCAAGACAGGCAAACAAACCCTCTTTTTCACTTCAGCTACTTAAGTACAAAGGGTAAGTATGTGGATATAAATCCAAAACAGAAGTGTGGCTCCTTTTCCAGTTGCTGGGGGGAAAGCCTGCAGCCAACCTTTACCCAACCAATAAACACCAATTCTATTCTAGCTAGTTAGACCACATCAAAATGTTACCCAACATCATATGTTCAAGTGACTTCAGCACAAAGCAATGGAAACCCTCTCCAAAAGTGGCTTTTTTCCTCCCACTCCCTGCACAGGTTGCCTGGGAGTCCCACCACCTCTCTTGCCCCTGCCATGGACTTTCTGGCTGCAGGTGACAGGTCATCACCAGGCTTTAAAATCTATCCCTCTGCCTTAGGACTTGACTCAGAGAAGATCTCAGGGCCAAAGGATCTTGGCACCTTGCCTTTGGTGTTTGGTGCTTTGCCTTCTGCCATTTTGTACACTCATCTTCAAACTACAAACTAGTATTTTTATCCAGTTGTTTGAACATAGAAGACAAGGAACAGGAACAGAGAAAGAGTTGTCTACATGACAGCCCAAGGAAGCACACAGGAAGGAAAAGCCAAGAGATACCCTTAAGTAACAATTAAGGCTAAGTGGATGTGCCCTTACTGAGTGCAGCAGACCCAAAGGAGGTAAGACAAAAGGCTACATATTACTTATCTTTCCCAGTCAAAACAGAAAAGCAAAGATCCATGAAGGTTACCTCACAGCTAAACCCTCAGAATAGCAATTCAGTGGCAGCACTGCCCCACAAGAAATCATTTCAGAATTGGGAGCACTACAGTCAAACCCCCAGTGAGTCTGTACCACAAATCCATAGGTATTTATTCACTGCAGCCTCAGACACTCCAGATTCACCAAGAGAAACTCTACTTCTTTGTCCTGTAGCCTCTTCCTCCTTGAAAACTGCTCTCAAGAGCAGGCAGCTGAGATTCCTAAAAGGAATTTGTTCTGGTACATGAGGGTTGGTAGAGCAGCAGTAGACTTGGACAGATCTGGTTGTGTGGATGAGTGAGGTGGCCATGGCTAGAGCTCTGCCACTGCTTCCATGGGAAGATGATGACTTGGTATCTGCTGTCTCACTATGTGCCTCAGAGTTCAGTACTGGTGAATGGTAGCTGGGATTTGCTTGGAATCAGACCAAGAGCATGGCACCTACCCAGGGTTATGTGCCAAGAATCTCTGAGACACCTCTAGCAAGCTTAGAGCAACAGCTTAGCCAATCTTAGATTTTGAGATGAAAAATTAACCAAAAAGACCCCCACTATACAACACAACAACCATGGCAATTTTGTGGTCATTTTGAGTTTTCTGGTTGTTCTCACTTACAAGACACTCTGCCTAACAGTTTAAAGCAGCTCACATGGCTGGATAAGGAGATACTATGTGGAACTCTGGTTCCTTGAGGAGCTCAGAGATAAAAATCAGAGGTCCCTAAACAATTTTCATGAATAAATACAAGGGGAGATGGAAAAAGGTTAAATAATGAGGGAAAGTTGTTTCAGATCTTCAGGTATAAGCTTGTGATCTCTTCCCTGTGATGGATTTGTCTTGGAGAAGTTAATTTGGGAAACAAACACTGTTCTGCTGCTATCCTAGGCTCAGGTTGTGTGCTCCTCCTCCATCTGAAGGACACTTTGCTTCTACCTGATACCTCCAAACTCCAGTGGCTCATTACTCCCACTTGCAGCAATCATTTAGACTTGCATTCTTCAATGCTACCTTTTGGTAACACAGGCTCAGTTCTTACTTCTACTTGCACCTCCATGACTATGAAGACAAGAAGTATGATATAGAGAACCAAGAATATTTTAGCCAATGTATTAAAAACCCCCACAACAAACCATCTCTCTTGGACCTCAGGAGAGCACAGCATTGATATATTCCTCTTTGGGGTTGTGTTTGGCAGGCTGGGCTCTTCAACTGCTGACTAGTCAGTGGGCATATAGATTACCTTTTTGAGACAAAGTACTTAAAAATCTGCAGGTCAATGGACTTTTATAAACACAAAAAATAGTTATTGGTGATAAACCAGCTCTGAAAATCATTGCCTGGTCAGTCTCAAGATATCCAGGAGAATAAGTTAGCCCATGAGCTGGGTTTTAGCCTCTACCTCCTTCACTCAAGCTGAGGGACCTGTGTCTGCTCTGGCTGCAAGATTAGTCATTGCAAGTGCTTTACAGAACCAGTGCAAAAAGGGATTTGTGAGACTGAGGCAAATAGTGGGTGACCAAACCACTCTTCCAAGACATCTTTCCCCCTCCAGGGATGAAAGAGGCAGCCACCCACAAAGTCAGAGCCTTGCTTACACATGCCAGTTGCACGTAGAATGTTAAATGCAACAACTCTGGAGCACCCTGTTGTGAGGATCAAGATACAGAACAAATCCTTTTAGTTTGCAATCCTTAATCATGTGCCACATTTTCTGTGTTCCTCCATAAGACAGCAAGTCACTGAAGGCTACAGCCCCAGCTATACCTTGTTCAATGCTTTAACTGCTGCAATCCCTTTCCACCTATGTTCTGCTCACCTTCATGGATGGATAAACAAGTTCATTTAGCCCTCCAGGCTGGGAAAGTACCAGCTTTCACTACATACCTTTTTGTGAGCATCCCTCAGAGTCACCATGTTGTTCTCTTCTTTGCCACAGAGGGGTTTAGAGCATTTGAAAAGCATGAGTTGTTTTGAGAGTGACAGGAACCATGCACCCAACTGGCAAATTTTAGTAAACAAGCCACTCAAGGTTCACTAAAATTCTGCTGTGAGCTTAGTCCTTTTCCAAGAGAGGTTGGGCAAGGAAAAACCTTTCATTTATGCCACAGTGCTGGCAAGAAACTTAAAGTAAAGCTGAGTTCACTGTAACAAAAGCTCTCAGCTGAAAACAATGCCCTTCAGGAATTGTATTCAGGGCCTGCACTTCTTGACAGTAAGGGAACTAAGGAAAGTATGGGCAGTGGGCAAATGGTGGAGTTTGCAGAAGGAAGGTTCAGTTTAACTCACCATTGTTTGTAAATTTGTGGCAGACAGTCAAAAACAAAGGGAAAGGGGTCAAAAAGGGAAAGGTTCTTTTGAGAAGTCCAATGTGATTTCTCCATTTTAAATGAAGCATTGGACTTTTAATCCCTAAACAAGATTTTCTTTCAAAAATGCAAGAGTCAAAAGAATAAAGGAAAATTCCTCTTTAAAATAACTTAAAACAAGAGTTAAAGCTCTTTTGGTGCTTGTGCTACTAAAACACCAAGATGGGAACACAGAAGCCAATTGTAAAATGCCCAGGAATCAGATTCTGCTCCCATTCCTTCCCAATTCAGCTGTGCTGCCTTGATTCAGATGTGCCCTGAATAGTTCCTGTGGGCTGACAACAAACACCCAACTGAAAGATCAGTGAACTCTTAACCCCAACTGCATCAACATCTGATGTTTTCCTGCCAGGTTTGTAATGGATTTCCTCAATGCATGTGATTGCCTCTCTCTCTTTGTGACAGTCAGAGGCTTTCTTTTCCTTATCCTTATTTACAGCCCTGAATTGATGGAGCAGTGTTTGCTTGGCACTGGGTGTGACAAAACACATGTTTATTGCCTCTGTTCTCTGATGGCATCCAAAAAATATTCTTGCAGCCAGGATTCTGGTGCAAATAGGCATAGAATGCTCAGTTTCTTTGAGCCTCAATGTTTCAAGCAGCTGTCTAGAAACATCCAGGTGGGAAAAGAGGATAGCCCACAGAAGTCTAAGACACTGAACACAGTTAAAGGTGATATCTTTAAAATAGCAATGGCCTTTGCAGGGAAAGCTTCCAAAATCTTCTGGAATTTAACATTAAGAGGAGTCATTTTCTTTCTCTAAAAGACTCTTATTTCAGAACAAGGAATATAAACTCTATCCCCAGGCATGTAATGCATCACAGCAGAACCTGAAGCTAACAAATGTTGGCTATCTCATCCTGGCCTTTATTTGCATGGCTAATTTTGGTGATATTTTGTGTGTGTGTGTGCTTATAAACAGTTTATAAAGCACAAGGAAGAAACATTTCTGCAATGCTAAGTCAACAATCAATCCAGCTCCAGTGACCTCCCCCAAAACTAGACTAATACAGTGACTTTATCCATGAGGAAGGAACAGTCAGAAAAGTAGCACAGATGTTGAGAGTATAGAGGATCAGAAAGTCACAGCTGCCAACACACACATCTCCTTATGTTTCCAGTTTGCTTTTCTGGCTCTAGATCCTTGCTGTGAGCTGTCTGGCAGCTGGTGACAGTTCATGATGGGAGAGGCAGCTTATTTTCCCACATGGATTAGGGCAGTGTGTCAGCAACTGGCATCAGCCACCTCCCACCTCATCCCAGCTTCCCCTCTCCTTGCTTTCTATCCCTTTTTTTCTCTCTTTCCCACACTTCCCCTGCAAATAAATCACAAGTCTGCACAAGTGTCACACAAACTCTATCTAGGGGATACAAACAGCATGGCAGGGAGAGTGAAGAGCAGCAGTAAGACACACAGAGCTGTAAGATGCCAACACGGCCCTCAGCTCAGTGCAGTTCTCAGCTTTATTTATCCCACCCTAGAGGAAGGCATCTTTTCTGTTCCTTTCTTCCTGAGCCTTGTTTTACATTTCCATTAGTTCAGAGAACACCCTCAGGGGAGAACTTCAGCACCAAACACACCCAGGCTACTTCTGAGGGAGAAAACTGTGGGAACCCAGCTTCATTTACTGTAAATACCCTGGGTAGAGACCTTTCCAGTGGCATTTTGTGAGGTCTACACAGCACACTTGAGCCATTCCTCCTTTCCTGCAGATGTTTACCCAGCCTTCTTCTTGAAGAACTGCTTTGAGAATTCCAACTGTTAGTGCAGTTCTGGGGTGGAAATAAAAAGCCTCAGAAATGCCTGTCTGGGGCAAGCAAGAGCAATTTTTGGTTTAGGTCTTCAAAGAATCATCTTTAGGTGCAGTCAGTTCTTTCCAACAGTAAAGAACAGATTTGCTGCACATCATTTCACTGGCATATTTGGTTTTGCTTTTCTCTGATTCCTCTGGAATAAAAGGATTAATAAGAACCCTGTTAACAGCTCTTCAAACAACTATGGGTTTCCAGTGCCTTTACTTCTATGGCATCATATTGTGACTGTCCTAGATATAGAGTGGAATATTTATTTGCTTCACTTAGTGACTCTCCTCACTGTGCACAAGTTCCCTTGTTGCTCTTCCCTCATCAATAGCCATCTACTACTTCCTATTTTTCATAGCAATTTTTAATGTCATCTGAAACTAATTAACTTTTGACAGCAGCTTTTCACTTGCTGAGAGACTTCTAGAGCAGCTGACAGGCTGGAGCCATTGATGGTATTGACTATTCCTTAAATATTCCTGAGAATATGAGTTAATTTAAGCACAAAACAGCTCTTCAGCTTTACCTAGTACTTCTTTTCAGGTGCCATCTTTGTAAAGCAGTGAAAAGTCTCTCCCTGTCATGCCAGCACACTGAGCTAATGTGTGGATCCTGTCTCCCTCCAGTGGCACATCTCACCAGCCATAAAGTCTCATATTGAAGCACAATCAGAGTTTCCCTGGAGCTCACATGATGCCTCTCCATTGCCAAGGTTGCTAAGAGGTTGCAGGGAAAGCTGGAAGAGATTCTAGGTGCCCTAGAAGTCCCAAGGAAATTACAAAATGACCCCATTCTTTCAACAAGTCTCTTCTCATTGCCAAAATCTGATGTTGCTTGCTCAGCTTGCTGTCACTTGTGTGGCAACAGCAAGAAACCCAAGGGCAAACCAGGGGGAGAAGGAGGTGATCTGTTTGTTCAAGGCTTGAAACAACTCTCTAAAGCAAGAACTGGACTCCTGAAACCACATTTGCTCCATAAAAACTTAAGAGTCACAATATGAAGCTGTTGGAAAAGCCCAGAGCTGTATATGGAGGCATACAAAGGTACCTCCCATTCACCCACACACCCCAACTGTTTAGCAATGGTGCACTCTATTTAGATATTGCCTTTCCCACAGCATGCCTAAATACACCTAAAGTCTTTGCACACTGTAATGCCTTGTGGGGTGAACAAATAAATACTAAGGTGTTCCATGCACTGCAGAGTCATTTTTTGTCATAGGAGAAGACCCTGAATGTCTTCAGCCCAAGCCTTTTGCAATGTATCTGTCCAATCACTGCAGTGGAGATCCACTGAGAGAGAGCAGGATGTATGTTCCTCTGAGCTGGGGACATGCAGTGTGCCCCCAGGCTGGCTTGCAGCTTGTCTTCAGGGAAAATGGGAATAGCATCCATCCCAGGAGTGACTGATGGCTTTGCTAAACACCTCTGCCCTTTCTGCAAGACCATGAGGGGAGAGGAAAGAAATAAAAACAAAGGAGGGGGGGGAAAAAAAAGCCCTGACCCTTCTGTGTCAATGCAACACTTGTTTTCTTCTGCCTCTGAAAGCACATGTTTCCTTCTGCCTCAAGGTGGCAATGCAATTGTGATAGTTGCTTGCTTCCAAGGCTGTGTGCACTAAAACTGAATCAATCTGGGGTAACTCTGCTGCTAAGAGCAGAGTTCTTGGTAAAGAAGCAGTGGCAGTGCTGCTGCAGCTCTCAATGCTCAGACAAGTCTGCACCATTAAATATTGGATATAAAAAGTAATTGGAAAAGAAAACCTTTTCCAGTTTGGATGTTCAGGAGAGGATTTGAGGAAATATTATCTCTACCCCTAGAGAGTATTCCCAAATGTCTCTCCCACATATGCATATTCTAATCAGCATAATTGGATAGCAATTCATTAGAGCTCTAGTGAGCAGCACCTTTCAAAGAGTTTAATTTGATGGATATGCTCAAACATACTAAGATGATGATAAGGAAGAAGTGAATAACTAGCAAAATAAACTCATGCCAACCTGAAAATTAAGCAGCAGCTAATAAACCCCACAAATTTCAGGCACAAGAGAATAAGGTGCATTTATTCTAAGTGATTTCCTACCCTAAAACAGATTGTTTGATGTTCTTTTGCCTCACTAAATACACAGACCAGGAAGACTTGGGCTAAGTATCACACAGGAGAATGCAGCAAGAAAGACATGTTGGAGACAGAGGACAAGATAAGGAACAGAGTCATCTCTGGACTGTAAGACCTCTGGAGTGGAAGAGGGTTTGCAGCTTCAGCTGATGCTTATTGCTGTGCATTCATATTTTGGTACCTCTTTTGAAGGAGGAGGATCCAGAAAGGTACAAGGCAGTCAGCCAAGCTTCAATGCCAGGGAAACTTAAAGAAAATGCCCTTTTGGAAGCCATTTTTCAGTTGGGTTGGAATATCCAAACACCTGGAAGTTTTCTGGGCACGGTCCTGGGTACCTAAGAGTTGACCTCCCATAGCTGAGCTACCAGAGGTGAATGGGAGAAATGTTCTTGCCATTTTGACACATTCTCACTGCAAAGAGAAGATCAGAGAAATTTCATATCCATCCTAACTGCAACAGCCCAGATTTTTCTCCACCTTAACCTTTACAAGGCTTAACACACACATGAGGGGGTATCAGAGGTAAAGTACAACCTGCATTCCTTCCACATAGATGTCTCTTCTCATGTGCTATTCACTCACCAGAGCCAAATGAAACTTGTTCAAGGTGTCAGTAAGCACCAAGTGTTCAGGGAAGAGTGCAATTCTCCCTGTGCTGACAGGTCCAGCCCTGCAGATGCTCTAATGAATATCTTCACTTTAAAAACCTCATTTTCTTTAAGTAAAAACCTCAATATCTCAGCCAGTTATTAGCATACAGGCACACAATAAACATTTAAGAATCCACTGCTACAGCAGGGTTTAAATTTACCTCTGTGTGTTTTCCAGCTCATTAACTACAATCTTACTCCTTGATCCATCAGCCTGGTACATCTGCTAGTTCCCAAACAGTTCAACCTCCTCCATGCACACATGTTTGTAAAATCCCACTATGAAAACCAAAATATCTTCCCCAAAAAGGAGCAGGGAGTACCACACACAAGCACAGCTACATATTAAGTGACCTAAATCTGCTGACAGACAACCAGACCCATATTTTGAGCCAGACTTGCACATAAACACCATAAGAATCCTATTAACTTTTGGGAGGGGTTTTTTTTGGTGAGTATAACTCAGGAAAGACATCCCATACTTAAGCTATAAACAGCACCTGTATCTTCCAGATTGAGCTTGAGGGACATGCTTCAAGCCAATTTGAGCATGAAGCCTACAGAGACCTTACTTTTGATGAGGCAAAGCATTACTGCAGCTTAAATCTAGCAGCCCACTCTTCTGATGAAAAGGGATTGGTATGAGCTCTGCAGATACACAGCATAAAAGATGGCATTTTCAGACCAAGAGGATTCAGGCTGCTGAAAAGATAGAATATAAAAATGAAATGGAGAACACAGCACTTGAAAGCTAAGAGGAACTGAAAAGGCAGATGAATAGCTGCTTAGAAAGCTATAACCAACCATGGAATGCAAATGACACAAAGACAAAAGATTCAAGAACTTCAAACAAAAGCTAGCCTTGAAGAGAAAATTCATTTAATCCACAGTAAACATAGTTGGCTCTGCAGTTCAAATAGACCTCTTCTGACACAGGCACTGGAGGCTCCCTGGAAAGTTCTTTAACCAGACCTCTAACCAAACCCCTTTTCTGCTAGTACACATGTGTTATGCTTTGAGTTTTGTGGAGTAAATCTAGGTAAGTGGGAGTCAAGAGGAAGACTAAGAGCATGAATGTCAAGGTCACAAGAGCTGTCCCTATCAGACTCTCACCCCTCAGTCAGAAATCTTTCTTCAAAACTTGAACTGATTACTGTCAACAAAGTATTTCCATTTCAGTGACCCAGCATTTACTCTTTTCAACACAAAAACAATTCCCTAAAACCATTTCATCACACACACTTACAGTTAAATTACCTGCATTAGTGTTCCCAATCTCTACTATGCTCAATTCTACTTCAGCTTCCTTCCTACAACAAGGTGCCTGAAATCCTAAGGCTGAAGTACAACAATGTGTCAGCTGAAGTGTCACTGAAGCAGAGGAAAGTTGGCTTGTTAAAGCAGCCCACTCAGCCTTCCCAAACACCCTCCTAGGATCAGCTGAGTTCTATGTGTGGGACAAACAGATCCATGCACACGTGTCTTCCAAGTGCTTTGTACTTCCCAGGCTAATACCATGTGCTTTGGAAATTGTCATGGCAACAGTGTGTTGCACTCCAAAGGGAAAGAGTATAGTAAACAGGCATATAAAACCCCCTTGTAGCCTTACAATAACGTTTCTTAAGCTTGCATGCCCTCCCTCAAGGATAAACAGAGGCCAGGGTGTCAGTGGCATGTGGAAACATCCACACTGAGGCCCAAATCCTGTTACCAAGCCTCTAGCAGACTGCTGGACAAGGAGAGAGATCAGCATCTGAGCTACAGGACAACCTCTTGCTTGCAGGGGGTCTGCAGGCTTCACATATGGAGGAGTCACCGTGGTGTGGGAGAAGAAAAGATGCTCAGGGAAGATTTCTTGTCAAGGCAGGGGGTAACTAGCTGCCAGAACTACACAGCAGTGGGAGACACTAATTAAAACTGGATAAAATTGATAGATGCCATCCATGCTCTCTCAGGTAAGCATACAGCAGCCAAATTTCTTGTCTCTGCTAAAAGGAATGGAGAGACATGGAGTTCACTTGAAATTGGACTGACTTGCTGTATTTACTACAGTCTGAGTCTATTATAGGTTGCACACAAATAACTGGGAGTGTGTCAGAGAAGCCTGCTGCTTTTCTCCACTACTGTGTTAATTTCTGAGGTGAACTGAGGCCCCTCTCCAACCCTTGGAGATCCATAGCACATCACTGACATTCCACCACCACCTCCAGAGCTGTTTTCACTTCCCCATCCGTGCTGAAACCAAACACTGAGTCCAGAAGTGGCCACATGATTTAGTTCCCATCTAAAACTTTCAAGACTATAAATGAACCTTCTTTTTCTTTTTCCAGTAGAAATATTGCCTGTTTAAAGTGTATTTTACATGGGGCAGTCATTTCAGACACTTCCAGAAGCTGAAGGGCCTCCTCTATTGTATTTTGTAACCAAACACACACTTTCAGTTAAGTGGAGAATTATGCTGACATATTTTCAGTCAGCAGATTAATATAATTGGTTTTAACACATATTCCCAAACTTCCTTTCTTTCTATCTCCATCTCAGGATGCATTTCATACTGTCATAGCCTTAGGGGTAAGACAGTGCAATGTCTTTTACATTGCCAAACCAGAGAAGTAAAATGCTGCCTGCAACCTGTCAGATTTTTTGTGGAGCTTGTGACATTTCCCCTCTTTGATAGCAGACAAATGATATCTAATAACTCTTTTATTGTACCCATCTGTCCCTGGAAAAAAAGCAATCCAGCATTTCCACATCCAACTCTACTCTGAAAACAACAACAAAAAGAGAGTTCCCTGTTTGATTACTTCATTCCTCCTTGGTTGCATACAGGCTTCTGCTCCAAGACAGAATTCACCTGAATGATTAATTTCTCTACTAATCTTGACTGAGATTTAGATTTGCAAGGAGCAAAGAACTGCAAAAGGGCTTAGTCTCAGTTCAGTTTCCTCTTATTGAGCCACACAACAGCAATGCTCTTGTCCCTCAGTGGCAGAAGCAACAACTGCAGCTGAACACTGACAATTCTGACATATCAACCAAGGTACTTTGCCACTAAATGAAGAATATATTCCAGCACCTGTAGGAAGCAATGGCTTTAAAGCCCTCTCCACAACTCCAAATCTCTAGCAACAAACATTGATCCAGCAATCCCTTCTCTTTAAACCCTAAACCCAAGCAATTCTTGCAGTTTTTCCCAGTCAGAGAGGAAGAGAAACACATAGTCCATGATCCTACCTGGGGGTCAGAGAGTCGAGAAAGGTCAGGGTACAGGTAGAATTTGATCCCCTCGGAAGCACCTGGCAACGTTACTCCACGAATCAGAAGAATCATCAGCATGATGTAGGGGAAGGTGGCTGTTACATACACAACCTAGCAAGGAGAAGCAAACATTAGAAATATAGTTTCTCCCAGCCACAAGAAAACTACTTCATTTCTACATCCATTTTGCCATTAGACAAAAGAATAAAACACCAACAAAGAAACCCTCCCCAAAAAACCAAACACATCCTTGACTAGAGGAAAAGTGCTTTTACTGCCCTTGTTCATGCAGGTGAATTTGGTCCTCCAGGTGTATTTCTTTCTAAACTCTCTATGTCTTGTAGGAAAGGTCAACACTTTTATAAAGAGATTGGGAAATGCTCTTTAAGGCTAGGATTTACTCTGTCTTTGTGACAGGTGGCTAAACTCTCTCTATATTGAACCTGTACACTACACCACATATTATTCCAAACACAGATACAGGGAAATTGCCTCATAATAGCAAGTAATTAATTGCATTCTATGTATTCTATAATAACATATGCAATGAATTCTCAGTCTCCTAGTAATTACTAAAAGGTCACCTTATAAGGCTGCTTTACCTGCCTGTCTGTGTTTGAGGAATAAACATTTCATCAAGCCTAAAGGTTAAATCAAATCATACAATCACCAGAGTTGGAAGGGACCTTCAAGATCATCTAGTTCCAACCCCCCTGCCTGCCAGGGACACCACACACTAGATCAGGTTGCCCACAGCCCCTTCCAGCCTGGCCTTAAAAGCTTCCAGGGATGGGGCTTCCACAGCCTCTCTGGGCAACCTGTTCCAGTGTCTCCCCAGCCTCACAGTGAAGAACTTCCTCCTAATATCCAATCTAAATCTGCCCTCCTCTAGTTTACACCCATTTCCCCTGGCTCTGTCACTGTCTCACCTCCTAAAAAGTCCCTCCCCAGCTTTCTTGTAGCCCCCTTCAGATCCTGGAAGGCCACAATAAGGTCTCCTTGGAGCCTTCTCTTCTCCAAACTGAACAACCCCAACTCTCTCAGTCTGCCCTTGCAGCAGAGGTGCTCCAGTCCTCTGATCATATCAGAAATAATAACATACCTTAAATTTAACTCTGCACAATTCTCTGTAGACATTTTTGCTTGCACAAAGTAAAATATCCTAAAGTGAGATGATACTCCTTGACATCTGCCTTGGATGAGCCTACTCTACTTAACAAGCTGCAAGAATGGGGAAAAATGCAACCTTAACAGTCCTCCAAAGTATGCAATTTAAATTCAAAATTCATCATCTGTCTCATGCCTATGAAAGATACATCAGAGAATGCACCCATGAAAGGATTCTCCAACACATTTTCATGACTAATCAACTAAAATTTGCTTTTCAAACTGTGCTGGTACACTTAGAAATGGAGGAGCTTAAAAAGTCACATGGCAGATCTTCAAGCATGTCCAGCTGCCCAGGTCATACTTAGATACTTCCCTCTCATTCTCCTGAACAGGAGGTAAGCATCTACATCTCTTTCAGGTCTCTTACCCCTGTTAGAAATACAAACCACTCATCTCTATGCCCAAGAGAGGTGAGGTAAGGGTACCCCTCTGTACACTAGTCTGTGGTCCCACAGCAGCCATCCAGGCTTGGGGAGTTCTACTTCACTGTTTTCTCTTTGTTTCTCCAATGCCTTCCACAGCCCATCCACACCTAGGAACTTTACTGCACTAGAACCACACCTTCTCCCACATGTTTTGATCAGGAGGGTAGATATCCCTCAGCTTTAGAGGAATGAGGACTCTTCTTTCTCTCTGGTTCCCATGCAAAAAGAGGGTATAAATAGAGCACAATTGGCTCAGTATTTCTGGCAGTAAATACCAATGCAGATATCCAGAACAACCATGAAAGAGATAGCAAGGAAACATGTGTGGGAAAGCAACACCCTTCCTGAGCCAGCTGATATTGGTGTCAGTTGATCAGTGCTCATGCACAGACAGCTAATGAGGCTGCTAAAACTGGGACCTTCTCCTCCACAGCAACAGGTCTGTGAATTGTCTTCAGAGGGGGGAGAAGGCCACCACTTGTAGGTGGTGCTCCAGTCTCCCAGTGTGCTGAGCCACTGGGTTCCATTGTATCCAGAGCATCAGTTGCTCATTTTATCAGGCTTCTCAAGGGCTCCTGAGGTGAGGGAGGATGGGGCATTCTAGAAATCAAATGCCATTATTAGTATCATCATCACATCTGTAGGCATTAAAAGTTTCCTGGATTGTTTTCTTTTTCTTTCAACACATCAGACCTCTCTGAATATAAATGTGAACACAACTGTTTCTAATTACACTGCATCCTGGCTTAATTGACTTAATTGCTTGGTATGTTAATTTGCATGCCAATGCTCAAAATGCTTTTTTTAAACCCTTGTCAGAGCAATGCCAGTGTTTAAGCAATTGGAAACAAAAATTTCTGGCATGCTAGTTTTTGCACCAAGTTCTATTACAATCTAGTTGAAAGGCACATTTACAAAGATATTTAGCCAGCCAAGTACATGGCAAGGCACCCTCCTAGTGGGACATCTAACAACTCCTAAGCATATTCAGGTGCTTAATTGAAATTACATCAAGGAGCAGAGATGCTGAGAATAAATATTTCATGAGGAAGAACTTCTTTCTTGTGAGGGTTCCAGAGCACTGGAACAGGTTGCCCAGAGAGCCTAGGGAGTCTGTTTCTCTGGAGAGATTCAAAGACCATCTGGAGCCAAGCCTGAGCAATGTGCTCTAGCAGGGTGGTTGGACTAGATGACCTCTGGTGGTCCCTTCCAACCTTAACCTTTCTGTGACTGCCACAAGCTCCAAGTACCAAGGTGTTGGAAGGAAGTTATATCCCAAATACTGGAACTTCAAACACCAATACCTTAAGAAGCTTAGATGTTTACATCCCTCAAGGTGAGTTATAAAGATATCTAGATGTCTATGCAATGATTTCATGACTAAACTTTAATCCTTTGCTTGGCTCTTGCTGAGAACATAACTTTCTGAGACTAGGAAGTTGAAGGAGGTTTTTTCCTCCAAGCTCTGATGTTTGAGCTTCTTTGGACTAGAATGAACAAATTGCATTTGATAAGGGGATAAAAATGTTTAATTTCACTTGATGCTTCAGTGGCTTGCTAATCCCCTTCCCCTAAAGTCCTCTACTGCTCCATTAGGCTATAAACACAAGTGCTATCAATGCAAGAGTCACCAACAATTTGCCCAGACTCAGGAGAAATGTGGAACATAAGACCTGACCTCAGGCCCTGCTCATGCTTCTATTTCATTCAGTATTTTCAGCCTGTTGGCCAGTCATTTAGTTTATTTATTTCATGAACACTGTGACCATGATGAGCTAGATTAACCCCACCAGCTTCCTTTAAAAGGAGACTGCTGAGCAACCTTCAGATCTCAGTAACATATACAAGCTTTGTCTCCCAGGACAAATAAAATTATGCCCACACTGCAGTACAGCTCTCTGTGTGGAGAAACCACTTGGGAACCAAACTCTCACTACCTGAGTGATGTGACAGGGAGAAGAGTCATTTTTTTCATCCTGCTTTACAGTGTTGATGCAGAAGAGCCTATTAGAGTCATTGAATCAGTAAGGTTGGAAAAGACCTCTAAGGTCATCAAGTCCAACCATCAACCTATCACCACCATGCCACTGAACCATGTTACTAACATCTCTGGGCTTTTTAAACACCTCCAGGGATGGTGACTCTGTAGTAGACTCTATAGACACACTCAGGTATCATCAATTTGGGCATGATTTCCATCAAAATGGATAAAAAACCAACCCAACAGTTCTACATATCAGAGTTAAGCCAGATATCTTGGCTTCACTAAGTTTCCCAGCTCCACTTCTATCTTCTTAGATGCTGTTAACAGTAGATAACACTATAGAAGATTTTCTTTTGCAGCCACCATAGAACACTGTGAACTTTTCCATCTGCACTGTTTGAAAACAGGTTTTTGCTGATCTGACACTCTAGCAGCTACAGGCACACAAATGACAACTAAGGAGAGATCTTTTGGACATGAATTGGATTTACAAGAAAAAGGATATAAAAAATAATCAAGAAATGACCAAAAAAAAAGCTGATTCACAGGGTTTGTTTAAAGTATGTTGGGGGGGGAGGAAGGTTCTAGATCTGCCTGTATTTTAAAGCTAAAATTTGATATGCAGCAGAAGGCACTAACTGAAACCCCAGCTGAGTGACTTGGTATGATTGGGATGGGGAGAGAGAAAGAATCAGCAAAAGGGCTGGTTCTTCTATTTTCTCTCTGTGTTTTATAGATTTACTCAGCATCATCTTCTCTTTGTCTGGTTTCTTTTTCCACAGAGGGAAAATTTTCTCCACCAGAATCTTGTGAACCATCCCCTTAACCAGTTTGCTTCCAAACTGCAGAATCTTTTCTTGGCTCCTAATGAAAGATGTGTGAGTGCAGCTAATTTCACTTGGAGTAGAGAGAAGTTCAAAACCCAACACCTAAGAAAAGCTAATGAGATCAGAGAGCTGAAAAATAAGTATCAAAGAGGAAAAATTCCCCTGGGAATTCAAGATGAACTAGGAAATAAGAGCCAGGAGAGGACACCTAATGAAACCATGTAAGAACCTCGTCATAGGCAGAGTGATAACAGGAGGCAGGAGATTCTACATGACCCAGCACCAGCAGAAAGGAATAAACACTTTCTAATACCACATCACACTAAGGTCATTGGCTGTGACACAGAAAACAATCTATCTGGCAGTGCTGTGCTTAGCCTTTGTGTTCATCCATGTAGTGGTGAAAGCAATAAATAAACAAATACCTGAGTCCAGCTGTTTTCTGCCCAATGAAATGAAAACTCAACTCCAAAATTCATTTTGAGTCAATAAAAAATACACTCTATTCCATGGTTTTGGCATTCTTTTTACTGAATGTGTGGTGAGCAGCCCCCTCTTGCTTGAAAAATGCCTTTCCAAGCCCAAATCATGATTTTTTTTTCATTTCATTGTGAACATTTGGGTGAAATTTTTTGCCTCCTCTTTCCCAGCAAACATTATTCTTTACATTAGGTCTGACTTTATGAGCTTGTCAGCACTTCCCAAGTTCCATTTCAACAACACATTCTGTGTTCAAAACACTGCCTACCTCTAAGTTAAAAGTTCCAAAAAGAGAAGAGGGAAAAAATATAGTGGAAGTGCTGAGGAGCCTTGTACTCCAATAGCCTTTCCCAGACCAATCTAGGAACCTAGGCACTGCAGCAGCTCACATTCCAAACTGAACAGTTCACTTAGATGATGAGCTATCTCTCACTACAAATAACCCTTCAGCAGCCTCAAGTTTCCTAAATGTGTTACTTGAAATTATTTCCCAACTGATTCCCACATCTGGTTTTGTTTCCAGCTTGTCCAACACCACTGAAATCAAGCAAACTGCATCTAAACAAAGTGGAACTGGTCATAATGGATGTGCTGGATCCTGAAAGAAAGTCTTTAAATCCCATTTCCATGTATTGCAAGAATCCATTCCAGTCTGAATAAGCCTTGGTCAAATTCATAGTAAAATTTGATTCAGAGCATCAAGAGAAAAAATATCTGATTTATTTAGATGAAGGCTCATGGGAAACTATTTACATGGTTCCTCTAAGTTCACACAGTCTAGAAATGAATGCATAGGTCTACAGCAGGTTTTGGGGACCTTGCTCTGAAGTGTAGAGAAAGATTCACACAATGCTAACTTTGGTGACCTGAAGAGGGACACAACCTGCAGAAAACAACCATGAGACTGCCAGTCTTAATGTTTTCTCAATGTTACTGTATTTTTTTTGCTGTCTTTGAGAGCCAAAGGAGGAAAGCAGAAAGCCTTACTTCCTAGAGAAATACCTAGAGTAAATCCAACTCAGAGAAAACTCAGGAACTCAGTGCTGCTGTTTCTCAGACTCCAAAATGAGATTCTCCAAACTCAACATTCATCCTACACTTACCAACTGCCTGGCTGGCCTCTGAGGAGTTCTGTTGATAGAAAAAGGAAAGGATGCAACAATTTTGAACACCAAGATGCCTAGAAGTGTGCTACCCACCTGTTAGAAAGGGTGCTTGTCACACTGTTAATGTATTGCTAATACCCTGCCAAAGCAAAAACCCCAACAGTTGTAAGAGCAGCATGCCCAAAACAACTCTGGGAAGCAAAGGGAGGTCTGGAGTGCAACATTCAGCTGCAGAAAGTTGCAGGAAACCTTTAGTTAAGTGAACACTACAATTTGGCAAGCAGACACAGCTACAGTGTACATATAAAACAAGCAACCTGATGATGAAGTCTGAGTATTTGTGTCTCTGTCAAATACAGGGTGTGGTGGCAGGTTCTTGTTTTGTTCAGGGGGTGGTGTTTTGTTCTTGGGAGTGTCTAGGGTTAGCCTGTGTCTGGAGCTAAGGTATAGCAGCTGCTCTATCACCTGATGGTCCCTCCCCAGCAGAGGAGGGGGATCAGGAAAAGGAGAGGAGCCCTGTGGCTTGAAATGAAAACTGGTTTAATGAAACAGCAAAACTAACACTGATGACAGAGGAAAAAATGGTATCCTAGACCCATGATAATCTAGATGATGATAATGTTAATTTATTGTGTTAGTTAACATTCAAGTGCACAAAGAGAAAGAGCTGACCTGTAGTTGTGGGCAAGAAGAGGAGGACTGATAGGGAGGAAGCAGACTTTAGTGTCTTGGCTAAGCTTGTAACTGCAAATAAAGGTGATTTTGTAGAGCTCCCATCAAGCAGGGAATTTGCAGAGCCACAAATATCTCAAAAAATCAAAGGCTGCTATTTAATCAAGTAAAAGTCAACTTTAAAAATCAATCAGGAAGAATTTTAAATATAAATTAGGACTAATTAATCAACTGAGAGTTTGGGTTAGTGGTTTGGGTTTTTTTTCCTCTCATTTCATAAGTGTTCAAGCTTTTATAAGCCAAAACTGTTCCTTCTCAGAACCTTCTAGGGTTTTCCCATTGCTGAATGCTACCCAGTTTGCCTGGCTACACAACAAGCCAGAACCTGTGTTAGTTACATACATGCACAGAAACCTGAATTGACCTTCAAACAACTGTTTAACAGGGGATGATTGCTCCTGGTGTAGGACAATCCCATTTCCATGGCAATAATTTACCAAGGGTCAGAACTATCCCTCTGCTAGCACCTGAATTGCCAGTTCTGTCACTCAGTTTAACACAGGCAGTCAGGAGAGGGTGTTTAAGGCACTAACTGAATTTTCTTTCTCAGCCACTCCAGATATGACTTCCAGCTCTCACTGAAGGCACCAGTCAGGAGGTTCTGGTATCTTTATTTTATTTAAGCCATGAAACATTGCTAAAATAGGAATTCTTCTAGATCTTTGCACCTAAACTAGCCACACATGAGCCTCTGTTTGATATGGAGTCTCTCCATCACCTAAGCAATGAAGCAGATGTTAGTTGCATCCCAAAGTGATTTATCAGTCAGCTCCAGCCAGGTTTCTCAGAGTACAACAGCATTATTTAATCTTGAAGAGTAAAAGCTAGAAAAGAGTGATTTGTAAACAAGCAGGGGGAAAAGAAAGACATCCCTGTAGCACCCTAATTGCACTCTTCTTTCTTTTGGTCATTTTTGTCATCATGAAGCTTTCTGGTGTGTTGGACTAGATGACCTTTAAAGGTCCCTTCCAACCCAAACCATTCTGTGACTCCATCAGGATGTGCAGGACAGTCACAGGATAATAAAGAGCTTATCATTTCTGACTGAAAAGGGGTGTGTTTGTCTGCCCACAGGATGCCAAAGCTCTGTCATCCACTGAGGAATACAAACCCTTATCACCATGGTGACAAGTGAGAGATGCAGTCACCACACAGCATTTGCACTACTACTTGTGGATGAAGTATGATTCTAACAGAAATATAATAAATAGCCTTATCTCCTAAACTAAAAACTATCCTTACTATTCAGACCCTAATTCTCCACATTCCCCTTCCCTATGGCCACTACAATGCAGCTAGGCAGGTCTTTATTTTGCTTAAAGGCTTAGCTCACTGGAACTTCTCCTCTAAACAACCTCTAAGCCTAGCCCCTCAATCACCTCGAGGCTGACCTGTGGGACACTCATCTGACAGTGTGCCCCAAATGGATTGTGTTTTCAAGCTGAGTTGCAGTCTGAGAAGAAGAGCTGATGCAATTCCCAGGTAAAATGAGAGGAATCACCCAAGAAAGCCATTGGGTTGGAAGACTGTGGGACTTTGGGGTATATTACTGGCACACAATTATTATTCTAGCTTAGGTAAATGCTTTGATCTCTCTGCTCTCCCTTCATCCCTTCAGTTCACCAGAGGTCTCTGACTGGCTGTTAAGGGACATGGAAAGGGAAGCTCTTTGAGGAATAAAGGTATCTCACTGGGATTCTGTGAAGATTTGGTAGACTAAGGCACTCCAGGAACAACTGACATACCAACTAATCCACACAAATACTTCCTGACCTGAACTAGGGGTAGTTTTCTCAGACAGCAATGAACACATTTGCTACCCACAGGAAACAACTGAAAGAACTGACTGCAGTTAATTCCTTGTGTCAGACTGTTAGGGCAGTGCCTTACTCTTTCTGCATATGACACAATCAAATCTAGAATGTTTTGAGGGGTTTTTCCCCCCCCTCTTTTCATTTTAACCACACAAACTTTTCAATTGCCCAGCAGTAGAAGTGAATAGCAGGTGCATGGCAGCCAACTCACTTCTCAAGGATGTTTTAATTACCAGCAGAGCACCAGCAGCTGCCTGAAGCTGCCTTTGTTGTTCATGTAGCAATTTATTTCACTAAGCATCCCTATTCTTAAGGCTGAGTTTGGATGCAATCCCTGTTAGCTGACACCAGGGTGGTATACAGAATTAAAGTGTGTAAATCTCACAAGAACAGCACTGTAAACAAAACTTCTCTTAGAAAGACATCTTTACATTGTAGAGAAAGCAAAGAAAAGAAAAAGGCCCATACTGACTGAAGAAACTAAAGAGAGGCTGCTTTCCCACTGCAGGGATTGGATCTGATACTAACCTTTGCATACTGTGCCTTGGGGGTGGATACCCAGAAACTGCTCTGGAAATGGGGAAGAATGAGGCAATCCTGAAGCTACATAAACCAGGACCAGGTGAGAAACCCTGTGAGAATAGGGGATTGTATCTGATGAATATGAAATGGCAGCATCACTGAGATTCAGTGCTATTCATGGGCACCAACTCTCCTGTTTCAGTATTCCAGCTGAGGGACCCAGGAGACAACTTGTATGCTCTTGCTGAAGAAAAGGGGCAAGTGATATTCCAAATACACAACCCAAGATCTAAGAAAAGCAATATCTGCAGTGATTTCTGTACACACAAAGGCTAGGACATGAGCAACCACACAGACATGTTTGGGAAACACAGCTTCATAAAACCTCAGCAGTTCTAAGTGACAGATACAAGCAGTGTGTCATGCCCCTGAAGAAATACTGGCTCTGCCCTGACACTTGTGCTTCAACAAGGATCACAGTGAACAGAACAACTCATGTTTTGGACTCCTGCTTGATGTACTTCTGTATGGCATTGTTCACTGAGAATTTTTGGAGGGGTTGGGGTAGGACAATTGATGAGGAAAAACAGGTTACATGACAGGAGAAATGAAATAGGAGGAGGTCATATAGGAGCAAAAAACCCTATTGCATTCCTAAAGTCTCTTTTTTTAATTGGGTGAGTGTATTTATTTTGGATAATGGGCTAGAAGTGCCTGGCAACCTTAATGGAAAACTAAACCTTTATGTGTTACCCTTGGCCAATTGATGCATTTCTCCTCTAAGGATGTCTCAATGTTAACCTAGGCCTTTTGGCTTCACCTTTAACTGCTCAGAAAATGTCACTGCAGTACCACTGCAAACATCACAGCTGACCTCACAGCCTCTGCCCCTGCCCCTTTCATACCTTAGGTTGACAGATCAGGTGATTTGTCTGCCCCAAACCTCACACATCTGCAGGTACCCTGAGCTGTCCTTCAGTGCACTGCAAAAGCACTTCTGACTTGTTTGGGCTGTGGACCAGGGCTTAGATCCAGTCTAAGTGAGTATTCATAGAAAAAAAGTGGATCTCTCTGCTGGTAAGGTACAGCTGGGAAGGACTCAAATTCAGAGCCATATCTTTATGATTTAGTTTACTGTTTGATACTTTTCCTAGCTGCCAAACAGAAGGTTTGGAAAATGACAGAGAGGCACCAAAAAAACCTCCTTTTTTTGAACAATTCTGAGGTGTCCTTAAATGCTCAGAGTGCACAGGAGAGTGAAAAAAAAAAAAATCCTGCAGGAGCTGTTTTAAAACCTCACAGAGAGAAGGCTGGTAGCAGGAACTCTGCATGCATCTCATGAATGTTCTACTTTCCCCCTTTGAATACAGAGATCAGTCTTGGACAGAGTGTTAAAGCCTGGCCATGAAGGGCTATTCTTTGCTCTTACTTGAGGCTAAAACAAAAGACACTTCAGGAGATACAATTATCCTGCCTAGTTCCTTTTCCTGGGCTCCTACAATGGGCCCCAGTTCTTTTTCTTTCTTTCTTTTTTTTTGTTTCTTCCACACATCTTTCTCTTATTTTTCTCTTCTGTCCTTTTCCTCATTCTTTCTGCCTCATTGAATCCATTAAGGCCTTTACATAGCCTGCTATTGAGAAATAAATTTTCTTTGGGACTGGTGACTGAGTCTTAACTGCTGGCAAGCAAGGTTTAACTCCTGATGGGAGGGCAAAGAAAATGATGGGTGAGAGGTATGAGAAGCCCACCTCTGAATTTGTGGTCTTCAAACACACTGGATACCCTTGCAATGTCTTGCTGCTAATTAGGTAAAGATAAAGGAACATCCTAATCCTAGCAGGTTTTTCACTTCTTTCATGCTGTAGTCTTGATACACTGAGTTAGCTTTCTGCTTATATATCCAACCAGATTAATACACTCTCTTAAATCAGAGGATGGGCAACACCTTCCCAAGATCCCTTCCAACCTCTACAACTTGGTCATTCTCTAAAGCCACGTGCCTGAGGAGTTCCAAACTACCAGTATCAGCACCAGACAGGGATGTTTTGATGCATTCAAAAACTAAGCAAGATGCTTGAACAGAAAAGGACTGATCAATAAGACAAAGATTACCTAATTGTCTTTCTATAACTGCAAATCTCCCAACTTCCTCACTTCAAAAGGACTCCTGCAGAAGTTGCTACAAGTGAGGAGTCACTCTGAGCTCAAAGAACACATCACTACCTGGAAAAACTCCTATATTCTCATGGAAATAAAAGGAATAAAGGAAACCACCAGGATTACTTGCTTCAGCAAGCAAGGTAGGAAAAATAGGTTAGGAACTTCTGGTGTCCCTTTCTCAAAGTTTAAAGCAGAAGAACATTTAGTCTAGTTAATAAATGGGTAGTCAAGATCCAAAAAAGAACTGGTTCTCTAGTACCTGAAGCTTTCATCAATGTTATAGGAAAATCAAAAACTATCAAGACTCAGCAACCATCTAGGCATACACTTCATAGAAATACTCAGAATTATCATAATTGGCAGTATTTTGGGAAATAAGAAACTAACCCAAGTCCTGATGATCAGAACCTAGGATGATACTTGAACATTTAGAAGCCTTCTGCCTAGTTCTTACCTGATCTTTGGAAGCATTTGGTGCTAGCTAACTGAAAATACTTCTGGGTAAGAGATAGATCATGTATATCAAGCTCAGGAAGTGAAAATGTCCAGATAGGATTATGACAACATTACTTTGTTCTGGCTTTGTCCTTTTGATTTTGACTTTCTCCTTCACAGCTGCTGCAGTTCTAAATGTGAAAGCTACCACACAAATCACCCCAGACCTAGCATTGAATGATTAATGGCAAGAACCTCAGAAAAGGCATCAAGGATTTTCCTCCTGAAATCCATAAGAAGGACTTGAAATGATTTGGATATTGCCCCTCTCTTGGAATGGAAAACTAAACTGTTTTGTGAGGAAGCCATGACTTTCAAGAACAGCAATGGAAAAGTTTGAACCATCTTGGTACCAGCCCCACAAGCACTTCATTTGGAGTGCAGTTTTGATCTAATACAGTTAATATCTTAACAAATTAAATATTCATCATCTGAGTGGATGAGTTCTGTGGTGTTGCCAGTTGGAAAATGATGGTTTCAGTTTTTGACAGCTTTTAAGGCTTGCATGTTCTCTTTTCCACTATGCAGTAGGCTGCAGAGTAAAAAGGAAAGGAGTAAAGCAGCCTCTTGAATATTTCACAGAGCACAGCTGTGGGGATATGGTAAGGGTTTCTCTCCCTTCTCCATTCTGTCTCTGTTTCCCCTGCTCTCTTTCTCTCTAGCTATTCTGTCCCACAGACACCTTCCTTTGAATATCTTTCCAAAGGTGATAAGAATTCAAGAAGTTTTCTGCTTTGAATAAATGTGTTATTCCAGTGAGATGATTCAATCCAATTAAACTAGCCAGGCAAAAAGACTTTTAATATTTATTTAATATTTTTAATAGGCAGAAGTCAGTTCTCAATGTTTCCTGGAAATGAGCATATAATAAATTCAGCCTAGTGGGAAGGACTATGATTGGATGAGCTTAAATATCAACTTTTGAAATGCCAGTGTATCAGCAATGGAAACTGCAGCTCAGAAGACTGCTCTGTCATCTATATTTCAGAGCATCTCATTCCTTTGTGGCATCCACAACATCTGACTGCTGTGTCTGTGTTGAGCTGGTGTGGGAAGGCAGTGAGATGGCATAGATTTCCAGTGGCTGGCTGTAGTAAGTGGCAAGGCTAAGAATGTTCAAATTCTTAAATACACCTAAGAGGTGAGCTTATATCCAAGGAAAAACATGCACCTCTGGAAACCATTACAATATCACACATCCCTCCAGCCAAAAGGCAGCCTTGTCAAAAAGGCAGCTTTCATAATCACACTGAAATGAAAATCAAATACAATTCATTCCAGCAGCCTGTAAGTTGAGGTTTGAGCTAAGCTAATGGGAAGGAAGAAGAAAACAAATGTTTCAAGCAAGTCACTTTTTCTTTCATGCCTTCCAAACTGCAAGATCTATTTCTGGGGAAATGATATAAGTGGAGGGAATCTTGTGTGAGATTTGTATGAAGAACTATAATATGTGTATGAAGAACTATAATATGTGTATGAAGAACTAAAAAACTCTGAATCTAAACCACAGGGGTGCAGAAATGTAAACCAAACCACCTCCTTTCCAAACTAACTACAACCTCTCCCCAGCAGCAAATGATTTCTCCCACTGCTGCTCCTCTGAAGTGCTGTGCAGTTTTGCACATCCTTGCGTGCATGCACGCATGTGCACTCACAGGACATGAATTTTCCTCCCCCCCCCCCCTTGGGTCAGATTATCCTATGGTAGACTAGATCTCCAGCCTCAGACATTCTTTCTGATGGGAGAAAAAAAGGAAAATTAGTTTTGCTCAGTTTCATTTCCTTGCTGCCAGCTGTAGCTCTTCAGACAACTCTCAACCACTTTTGTACCTCCCAGGAGTGCCTGCTTCAGAGACATCTGGACATCTGCCTTGTCATTCCCTTATATCACCTTTGCTTCTCTCTATTTCTCTCTTTAGGTTATTTTCCCCTCAACTGTTCATGCTTATTTGTATCTCCAGACAGCCTCTCTCAGCATTTTCCTCTCAGTGACTTGATAGAAGGACTGCTGAAATCTGTGTGTGCAAATCCTTAGATGAAAAATGCAGCACCAGATTGACTGGCACAGTTAGAAAATACAAACAGAAATCAGCAAATACTTGAATTTTTTAGAGGAAGAATGATGTGTGTGGCTGAGAAAGCTGAAAAATTGTACTCATCTTTCCTAAAGAAAAGAAAACAACCTTACACTACACTTCAAATATTTCATTTAGGTATCCACTATGGAATGACTGACACACACCCCCAAAATTAGAGGAGTACTAGATATTTTTTCCTTCATCTTTTTGGTTTGTTTGTTTCCCCTAATATGTCCAGCTTGATCTCTTTGAATGTTTTCATCATTTCTGCTTTTGGTGTGCCATCTGCATTTGTTTGCATCTTTACATGTATTGTAGATTGCTTGTATTTCTAAATGTGTGTCCCTTACCTGTGTCACAGAGTTTCAACTCCTGTCAGCTTGTGACAAAATTCACATTTTGGATACCTCATGCACAGAAACCAACATGACCCAGTACTGATTTCAGGGTTCAGGGACTGGCCAGTAGTGCAGCCTGCTAACTTCACAAAACCAAAGCAAAACAAACCCTACCAGCCTCACCTAATTAGGGGGAAAATCAAATCAGGAAAACCAAGAGGTGCAAAGCATAACTGATTCCTAATTAGCTTGTGTTATCATTTCTGTACCCCCAAGACTACTTACTTACGAGATGCATGTGAAATCCTCCCATTCTGATTTAAACAAAGGACAACACAGGTTTTGGAGCACAAGAGAGTCATAGTACAGCTGATGCCCAAAATTTTTACCCTCACCTTTCCAGTAGACTTTGTTCCTTTCCAAATGCAGAAGTAACAGATAGTCCAAGCAGCTAGGAGGCAGAGGGCAAGCTCCCAGCGAAGGTTCCCAATGTGTTCAATTCCATCAGAGATAGCCAGGACCCTTCGTCTGCCCAGCAGGAAAAAAAAAACAATAACAATTAAAATTAAACAAAAAATAAAAGGTAACAATATTGAAGCAAACCAGCACTAGGTAGAAAACACTGAGCTAAACCCAAATCAACTTCAACCAAGGAGATGCCCAGTTCCTAGCTATGAAGAATGCAGCATGTAAAGAGAGACAGAAAAAACAGAACTTTCTCAGGGGTTTTTACATCTCTAAAACATGAACAAATGTCTAGTTTGTCCAGAACAGGGACAAAATACAAAGGATTTTAAAATATAAAGTATTTATATATTACATATATATTATACTTTATTGACTTTCTATAAAGTCACATAAAAAATCCCACCTATTTTCAATTAACTGACATAAATAAGCACAGAGTAAAACACTTCCATATTGAATGTTTTTTACAGTTTTAGTACTTAAGGAAAAAAAATGTTCTAATCTTTATTTTTACCTTGCAACATTTATTTTCATAAATTTCCTTTTGCAGCTGAAACTATCCTCTTAAAAACATTTCTTTGCAAAACTGTCACACATCACATTTTCCAGATGGATTTCATTTAGGAAATGCCAACATTTTAATGTTAGTAGTTTAGAAACAAACAGACTTTTTTTTTGTGTGTGTGTGTACTATTGCATTTGCTATTTGAAATACTAATCACACAGCTCTAGGAAAACCTTATATGGTTTAGAAACACAGCTCATAGTCAAGGGTTGAAGTATTGAATAACTTAGTAAACAAGATAGAGTGAAGAGCTTGTGTCTGAGGGTTTTTAAGGAATCTGGGAACAGAAAAATCAAGTGCATTGCTAGTATTCCCAGAGGAAACCTGCAGAACCAAGCTTCAATGCTAGCTTCCAGAAATCTGGGCTAGCATTTTATTCATGAGAATAATTAGTTGTTTTTCCATAAGAATGATGTTTTTACCTGGGAGATGCACAGAGTCCTTCTATTCTTTGTTACTTTTACTTTAAACACACACTCTGGTTAGACAAAATGTAAATTATTGAGCAGCCCATAAATAAAACATGGCTGCATGGATGAAGAGGTTAAGAGCAAAAGCAAAGATTTATTCCTATGGTGCTCAGTTATGTCCTGAATCCTCTTGAGATTCTTCTCAATTGTTTTTTAAGCTGAGAGAAACACTGTAGGTAACTAAAAGACTGGGTTTTGTCAGGCTTCTCCATTCTCCAGAAGAACAACAGTATGATTTAGCAGTTAGGTGAGGCCAGAAGTTGTTATGAAGTTAAATTCCATCCATTCAGAGTTTTGGAAACACATCCTCATTTTTAAACAACTTAAAGCAAGCCATGAGCCATTTACTAATTACATACACAGGATAATTCAGTCACTCCTGCTTTTTCTCTGCTCAATCAAACCTCTACAGGGACCAGTCACAGCTCATTCCATGTGTGTTTCCATAAACACATTTGCACACCTGTATGCAGATACACATCTAAACATTTCCAACATCCAACCTTATTGAAGTTATCTTCAGCAAAGACTTCTCTGAAATCTGCTGTATGTTAGCTGTAGAACCTCAGAGACCCTCAGCTTACCCCACCCTCCTCCCTCCCAGAGAATAAAAACTAATTAACTGAATTCCACAGCTACTCCAATACAGTTAAAAGCCTAATAACAAATAAATCTATTCTATATATATAATTAACAGGCTTATAGTTGCACAATGTGTGTACATATATATTATTTATATATATTTCTTATTTTCAAGTGGCATATTGCATTTTAAAGTTACTAGTATTTTTTAAAGATGAAAAAGAACACTAAAGCAAAAAAAGAACATACCATCAAAAACAGTGAAAGAAAATGTTTCTGTTTGGAGCACAATTATTGTGAAATGGAAACTCTCTTTTCTCTTAGCTTTATTTTCACTGGAAAATAATAATGAACAAATTTCCTTCTGTTTCAATCAAACCATTGGTTGTTTTTTTTTTTTCCTGGCAATTTGGATGCTATTTATGTTCATGTACCTAAACATAAAGATAAGGAACATGTCTTTTCCAAAATGGGGAGGTGTGAGGACATGTAAGGTGGCTGCAGTAACACAAATCAATGCTGGGAAGAACTTCAGCTGCTGGTTGCCATAGAACCATGCCTGTACAGCACTCCACCTGGGCTAACTACTACTAGTAGTTACTTATCTGTAAGACACAGTCCATGGACACAGCTGTGCTGCTTTAGTACATGAGTTAGCCACTTTAGACAACCTGGAACCTCTGCACTAGACTGCTGGATCATGTAGGCAAGAGCTTCACAGCTAAACCTGTGCCAGGCCAAACCCCCAGCAATGGGAAGAGGCTCTGAATGCCTCATAGTTGTTGTAAGCAAAATAATTCTTGAGCAGGGGGCCTCAAGCATCCCCTGGTATCAACTCTGTGGGCTTGTAAAATAAGACAAGGGGATTCCAAGCCAAACCACAAATTCATTTGTATTCCACTTATCAGGTGCTGTTAAAAGGCAAACTGAAAACTGGTGATTTTCTGAGCACAAGGCACCCTACTTAGATAACTGCACAAGCCTGACAGTCTCAGAGAAACCACTGGAGATAACTGAACTATCAAGAATCAGAAACCTAAGATAAGGGATGAGTTCAAGACATTTCTTTGTGAGCAAACTCAGATCTGAATCTCCCAGGAGGGATTAGAGGGCCAGCAGTTGTACAACTTAGCAGAGGTGTCACTACATGCCAGACACACTGCTAAAAAGCAGATATGCCCAGTAATTGCCTCCTGGATTTTGCTCCTTGAATTCTATGTTGCTATCCCAAAGGAATCACACATGTCTGTGCTTAACAGCACCATGGAAAATGTACAGAGAGAATCTGGAGAGTTCATTTTCACTTCAGCTGGTTTGGTCCATGCTTGCTTTTATATAGAGAGATATATTTCCTTATACATATCAAGACTCATTGAAGCTGAGGACCCTGAAGTAAAATTAAATGAGGCTAAATATCTTGACTTGGAATGGCTTGAAACTTTATCACTAGAATTCACTGCTGCCACTGGCCTGAGACCTGATTGTATGTAGTTGCCTTCAAAAAACTACTGCAGACTCCTCTACCTTGCAGGGCAGTGAAGGGGAAAAGATACTGGGTTCAGGAAGGTTATCTAAGGTCTTAAGAAAGTGAAGTTCCCATAAATCACCATACATTACATTTAAAATAAATCAATAATCTTGACAGAAAACCACCAAGAACTTAGAGGACTACTGAAGCTGCCAGCTCAACAACCAGGAGGTAGCTGCAGGTCACTGAATTACTACAGAATGCAAGATCCCTGCTTAGTACAAACCAGTTTTAAGCAGAGGAACTTGGGGTATATTGAGTTTGCTGCTAACCATTTCACACTGTGAAACCTGCCTGTAAAAAAGAAGACCTTAAGATACAAATTATTAACTACTGAAAATAGAAACTAATGAGAGTTTGAAAAGACTTCTCATAGGTGTTGAGTTTGGGGGTTTGTTGTTGTTATGTTGGGGTTCTTTTGTTTTGTTGTTTAAAAACATGCAGTTTCTTGAACTGCCTGGGAAAGAAGCCAGGGGACTGGTGGCATTTGAGCATCCTGCAAAGGTTAAATCAAAGCAGAGTTTTGATTCAGCAGTAGCAAAACCTGAATTCTACACAAGATATTGTGCTTATAGATAGAAAATTGAATTTTAACCAGAGTGAACTGGTAATATGTCTCACACCTGAAGACACACTGAAGGTCTCACTAACTCTGGTTATACAGAGCTTAAATGTTATTGATTGTTACTTTTTTTCTTATCCATAAACCAGGATAAAATTGATAAGAGTTGCAAGAATCTACTGAATGAAAGATACATTTAAGTGGCATAATAGGACAGATATCTGACAGGTGGCACTCTGTTTCCTATCAGCTGGCAGAAATGCTCATGTTTGGTCACAAGGGCACTTACAACTGCACTGAACAAAAACATGTCATTGTTATTACATGGTAGATTTACAGCTTATAATACCAAATATTGTAAGCTTGACATTTAACTTGAGCCAAAATGAGTGTGGCTAAAAACAAACAAACAAACATGGGGAGAGGCAGGAAGAAATAAGAGAGCCATAGAAAAATTTCACCATGTTTTAAGAACACATAAAATAACCCACACGGCAAGAAACTAGGCAGCATACAATGACCTTTTGCTACCTACATTCCAGGAACATCCTGTTGCTAATGGTTACCTCTGTTCTTTCAATTAACATCATTGCACCTCTAAGCCCAAATTACAATGCAGAAAGATAAAACTCCCAGGAGGAAATGATTTCAAGAAGGATTCTGGGTTTACTGAATGTGGTTTTAATTTGTCTGAGAATGAACTAAAACACCTTTCAGTGACTCTCTGACAGGGTCTCTCAATAGCTGGAATTGCTGTAGAGGGGCATATTATGAGACAACTAAAGTAACCTTTCCATCCCAATGTGAAAGCTTACAACACTACATTATCAGCTGGGAGAACACTGCATTTTCCTGGCAAAGAGTGTCTTTAATACAGTGTTCCAATGTGTGGAGCTGTAGCAGGCTCTAGAATAAAGAGAGGATTAACTGCAGCCACCACATTGTTGAAAGGAATGGACTGTGGTACTTGTTGCAGCATGTCATGATTTGGAAAGCTGAAGAACAGATTCAGTCTGTTGGAGGAAGGTCCCTTCATGTTCCCTCTCTGATTTGGAGCAGTTTCCAAGACATTTTTCTTCCACAAAAAAAAAAGCCCAACCAAACAAAAAAAACCCAAACAGAGGAGGCAGCTTCTTGAGGTCACTTCTCCATCTGTATCTGCTCAGCCAGGAACATAGGTGGCAATGTTTCTTTTTACTCTGGGGCAAGACTCTATCCTCACAGCACTCTGTGGGGAATGAAAGGAAAACAAAGGGAAGCTAAAGCAAAGCCACTGAGCAGCAGTAGTGCTACTGTAGAGTGGCCTCTCTTGTTATGTTTTGGCATGCTCCTTTCATCCCTGCAGGTTTCTCAGACCCAGTTCACATTTACCTTGTGACCTTTGTTCCTGAGCTCCCTGTACAAAATCATCACACACTTGAATACCAGTGCAGCACAGGCTTCCCATCAGCTTAGTATCAACATCTTCCAGACATACTCTGTTGCTGTGTTAAAACAAGCTGAAGTTTCTATCCAAAGATGTGTTTTCTACACTCTCATCTTGCCTTCTTTGCACTTTGTGCCATTAATAGTCTTTCATTTTTGTGAAAATGGAGTATTTCATATCCAAATATATTCAAGTTTCATGCAAATACAGCTTCCAGCATGCAGAAACTCAAGCAGATAGTAACTGAATTCTGAAAGTGGTGAGATTCAGATCCCATGTACCAGAAGCTTCTGTGGATGCTTGAACTGCGAGGCCAGAGAGCTACCAGCATCCAAGGTTCTGGTAAACATCTGCATGAAGACAATCACACTGTGGATTGTTGCACTCTCAGATGCTTATTCAACTAGTTAGCAGTTCTAAAAATCAGCCACAATGACTGCACTACTTCCAGACATACTGGAAGGCTGAAGTGTTTGCCAGGGACACACAACAAACAGTGAAAAGGGATTCTTTCTGTCCCAGAGATCAGAAGCAGCTGCTTATCTAAGGTGTTTGTGACACATTATTTATTGATGAGAGTGTGGCCAACCATACAACTGCAGAAATGGCTTAGAAACAGCTATTTTGTGTTATTTCACCACCAGCAGCATTTGTTTTCTCCTGTCTGAACCACTGCTGCTTTCCAACTGTCTGACGGTGAACCTCAAAGCCAGAATGTTGAGTTTCACTTGACCTGACCCTGCACCCTTCCAAGGCAGCAGTGCTGGCAGCTCTTGCTCAGGTCTCTGCTCCTCAACTCCTGATTGCAAGCAGCTTTAAAAGATCTCTCAGGTAGTGAAATTGCTCCTTTTGTTCCTTCAAACACTGAGCTCTGCTAAAGAGCACAGCAGCTTTCCTCTGCAGAAGTATCTGTCAGGGAGTTGTCATTTCCCTGTGGCTCTCTAATGTGTGCTAATTGTTGGCTAATTTGAAAGAGAGACTGATCCCTGCATCTAGAAAAGACAGGATTCTTTTCAGGCTATCTTGTTTTCCTCCTCTAGGTTCTAACATTTAGGAAACTAAAGATGAGCTGGTTGTAGCAGGTTTTTTTTCCAGTGCAGCAGTGTGGTAAGCACTAAAACACCTCCAGAACAAGCATGGAGACAGCTATAAAATTGAACACAGGTCATCTTCCTGTGAATTTATGCTGTCTTAGGCACCAGTACAATAACATTCTATGCATAAGTGATTTCCAAGCTGTGAAAGGTTTAAAATATAAACCAAATATTCTGTTCTATAACTTGTCTAAAGCTTCAAGAAATGAAGAGAGTTGAGCTGACACATCTGTTCTGTTAACATCTGAATGACAGTCAACCACTTGATCCTACACAAGTCCAGTCCCATCTTTCAATAATAGGAACCTCTGATACACCTATCTTAGGTGTGTGAGTATTTTATTCTTCCTTTTTTGTGTGTTTATAGGCAATTGAAATACATAGTTCATTTATTCAGATATATTTGGTTTGCCATCCTCAATCTTGTGGGACAAAGTGGTATAAAGATTCAATTACATCTATCTAATCCCTTAGACATAAACAGTTGACCAAGCCTGGGACTAAGATTGGACTCAGCTGCACCTAGGCTCCTCTCTAAGAAAGACTTTTGGAAGCAAGGGGTTCCTTTCTGAACCTCCTGACCCAGTGGGAGGGTTCCCTTCATACAGATTAAAAAAGTCTGCATTAAAGTTCTCCCAAACTATACAATTTCTCTTCTGAAAATCCATTTAATGCCACACTTGGCTGTTTTTTCAAAGCAGCAGGCAGACAATTCCCAGTGGCCATGTTACTGAGAATTCCTCAGCTACAGCATCACACACAGCTCTAAAATATTCACCTCTTACAGCATATTTTCTGGGACCTACACATATCAGAATGAATTACCCCTAGTTAAGCCTATTCCTTCCTTCCTAACATCCACAGGATTGCATGTTGCTCCATTCATTACCTACTTTTACACTTCTTATCAAATAAAAGGCAAGATTAAATTGTCCTCAGCAGGCTTTTCCTCTACATTTTCTAATACTGCTTGCAGACAATGCCAAGTATTTCTTGTGTCCACCCCTTGTGCCTCATTACAGTCAGTGCTGAAGTCGGCTGAGTGTGCTGTGACACTGCTGAGCAGCTAGTAGGTACAGACACCTATTGCTCTTTTTCATTCCTGGAGGTATATCTGTGTGCTTGTTTATATCTCTAGTGAGATAGAGTGGTGGATAGAACCTACTTCTCTTCTAGCCATTCCTGACCTATTTTCCTTCAATCTTTCACTGAAGTCATGGCAACTTCTTCCTACCCAAGTCTGAGCTTAATCCTGTCAAGTAACTTTTTTGTACTGCTCCACTCACCTCTATTCTGTAGTTTCTCAGTACTCTTTCAACATATCCAATGAGTCCTTCAGTCTTTTTTGCAGTTTTCTCTCTACTCTCCTCTGAAGAAGTCATGCAGTGACCAAAAAAATCTCCTTTTTATTCCCCTATTGAGTGACACAAATTAGTTCAGCACACAGCAGCAGCTGTGAACTGAAAGCACCTAGAAGAAATGTAAGTCAGCCTGATGGCTCTCAGAATTTGTGCTGAGCCTTTCAGACAGTGTAGACTTGCACTCAACTGCTCATTCTTAACTAAATGCCCATAAAATGAGAACTATGGACCATAAAAAGTGGAGAACTGTTGCATGATTCTGTAATCTAGTCCTTCAAACTGAGCTCTTGCCTGCAAACTCATGTAATAAGTGAGTGATGGCAAGCTCTTATCTCTTCCACACAGAAGAGGCCAATGTAAAACCACTATATGACTGGCAAAAAAGAATATTAAAACTAAAGAAAAATACTCTGTCAATGTATTTCTCACTGGCCCTGTAGTAAAACCTGCTTCCAAAACACCTAAGAGGAGAAACTGCAAAGGAGCAAGGGCACAAGGCAGTAAAGAATAGTCAAAGGAGAAAGAAGAAACTGTACAGAAGCTATTTTGGGAGGTCCCAAGTCCTCTCTCCACATGTACAGCTACTGGGGTTTCATAAAATGCCATCCTCCTTGCAACTTACAGCATGATCCTTAGCTAAATAAACTCAGCTCTCTTCTCCTGCTTCCTTTTTTCATGTGTAAACTAAAATGGAGAGTCAGCAAAGTTGAAATCATTAAAAAAATAGCTGTTGAAGAGACTTTGGGAAGAGATCAGTCATTTCTCTCTCCACACAGAGGAAAATTGCCTACATCATTGTTTCAAGGTCTACATTGACTGATATTCTGTAACATTTATAGGAATTCCATAGCCATGTTTAATGAGTCTTCCCCTGGAAGTCCTCCTGATGCTGCAAATCAATTTTCTGACTGCTATGTAAGAATATATTGAGAAACAGTGAAAAATTCCCCAAAAAAGACTAAATTCACCAGAAAGACTGGGGTTTGTTTCCAGTCTTTTTTGCACAACACCACCATCTTTCTTTTGGGCATTTAATTAACTAAAACCAACCAAACAACTAAAAAACCACCTATCAAACCCAAACCAAACATAAATACCACACCAACAAAGAAACCATCCTTTCCTGATAATGCCCTGAGTCTACAGAGCCATACTTGGGGAATCCTCTTATAAAGTCTCTAAACTTTCTTTTTATTGTCTTTTCCTTTCCTCCCCTTGTGATGTTACTTTTGCAAGAGGCAAAAATAGATCCAGCCTTACTTAACTGCACAGGACTATTTACTTGATGCAGTGCTCATGCTGAAGTAGGCAAGAAGTAGTTTAGTGCAACTGCTGTTTAACACTGCTTTCAGAGTGACTTGGGCATCTCTAATCTCCCTCACACCCAGAAAATTCTCAGTTCCTAGACAGTGAGCAAATCTAATGGACACATTCTTGGACAGTTGAACATTACAGACCCTTAATTACCAAGCCATATGCATCTCCAAAGGATTCCAGAGGTGTTGAAAAATAAGTCTTAGAAGAGTTACATGTTATTTGTCCTCCAAGTCCAATTCCCATGATAAACTGGTGGAGAAAATACCACTCCTTGGGGTGGGCAACTCTGTGAAACACTAACTTTTCAGTTTGTCCTGTGCAAGACCCCTCTCTTCTTCAGAGGAGTTACTGAAGTGGACTAATTGGTTTTAGGCAGCAATTGCCACCCACTGGACCTTGCTTTCAGCTTTCTAGAAGATTTAAAAGTTCCCTCAGATACAAGTGTAGGAGACTACACATAATAACTCCTAAAGAAGGGGATGAGATCCCTTCTGTATTTGCACAAAACCAGACATAACTCAGGGGAGACCTTTCAGTAGAGGTCTTCTTTTATCTAAGTAACAAAAACCCCCTCTGAGATACCAGTTCAAACTCTATCAAAGCCAACCAAAATATACCTGGTTATATTGGCATGTCCTGCAGGTGACTGACTTGGCCAAGCCTGTCATGGCCCAGCTAAGGTTTTGCTATTGTAGNCAGCATCAAAAAGTGCATAGATAGATAAACATGGCTTTAAATACACTCCTACATTAACAACCATCATTAAAATGCTCTTCCTGTTACTGATTGTTTGAAAGACAGTTTAGCATTCTTGAGCAAAACTAGACACCTGAGGCAGCAGCTTCTGAAAGGTCACAGCTGAAGCACTCTGCTTAGCATCCTGAGCATGTTTCCCAACTATTAGTAAGCAATATTATTGTAAGAACTCTTATAATTGTGTAATTAGGAGATATTTTAAATAGCCTGTGTATGGTTTTTGCTACAAAAAACCTGTGATTTCTGTTTTTACCAACACTGCAGGCCAAAACTTTCCCAGATTTTGTCATAAGAACCAATCAAATGCTACAAATTCCCAAAAGCCAATCTCAGGAACAGGTAGCAAAATACATGGTTTAAGAACTGTATCAAAAGAGCAGTATAATTCTAAATAACTAGGAAAAGACAAAGTTAGTTCATGGTACCTTCACAATCAAAGCTTCTTATTACCTTAAGTACTACTACAAATATACAACAAATACTGAAGAGGAGTTTCTGGCATTGTAGTTACTTTCCCAAAACATCAAGGTGTATCTCCTCACACCAAGTTTTTGTCATTTAAAACTTTCCACTATAAAATCCTATTTGCAGATGGCAATATATTTCTCAGAGTCCTGTTGTTTAAACAAAGGGGGTTTTTTATGAGAACCAGCTTCAAAAACATTAATGGCAATTTTTGGCTGCCCCTAAAACACCACAAGCATAGGAATTATCATTGAAGGCAATTGCCAACAGACTTCCTCAAGGATACAGCTGAAAGTTTCCTAGATTCCTCCATCAACAATGCTCTCATGCTGCATGCTTACTAACTTTGCACAACTTGCTGAACTTCAGGAAGGAAAAACAACACCTGAAGGACTGGGAATGAAGGAGATTTGGAGATAAATTGGACTGAGAGTGTCTGGACAAGGAGACCAGACTTTCTCCCACTAGCTGATGGGCACAGGGAGAGGAAGAGAAGTAATGAGCAGAAGGAAGAACAACCTGTAATTAGCTGGCCAATTTAAGGAGCAGGTGCAAAATGTTTAGGGAGTTAAGACTAGAGATCAGTGATCAACCATCCTGAGTCTAGATGCTGGGTTTTATTCACCTAGTGATGGATAAAGATAAAATGGATGGGACTGGGTGGCTGTAGGTGGGAAGCTGTAACACACCTGATCTGGAGACAAGTCAGAAGACAGTCTGAGCTGCCCAAGAAAAGAGATGAGGGTGAATTACACTATAAGGGACAGCAGTGGTAAGTGCATGTGGGAACAGCAGGATTGGACTGAATCCTAGGGAAGGACACTAAAACTGGATAGTTGTGTGGGGATGCCAAGCAGGTGCTAACATGGTCCAGAGAGTAAAAAAGAAAAATCAAATAAGGAATTAAGATATGGCCTGAAATAGCTCACCAGTGTCCCAGAAGCAAGGTAACCTTTAGGTTCCCTCTGAATAAATCTTTCAGTGTGTCCAGAATGTTGGAATTTCTCAATGAAACCTGATTTGCATAACCAGGGAGAAGAGGCTAGGATAGGGAATGAAGAATCCCAAAGGAAACTCATATTTATAGCCTTCCTCTACCCTAAAGTCTATAAAGTTTTCCAGCAAGAGAACTCCTCAGCTATCCAGTTTCCTGCTATTCTGGATCCCTAGTAGGGGGATTGAGAAAAAACTTTCCCTCTCTCCTGTTAGGAATGTGTATAAACAATTAAATATTAATTGGTGCAAATACTGGAACCAGATGGTCTAACTATTAACCTGTAAAGTATCAGAATATCCTTCCTCAATCCTCCTTGCCCTCAAATATCCCCTTTGACCTAAACCATCTAAAGTGCTGAGACAGTGGGAGAATGATCCTGTAAACTTCTGGCCAAGGTAACCACCTGAGGAACAAGATGTTAGAATCCCAGCTGGAAAGGACCTTCAAGATCATCTAGTTCCAACCCCTGCCTGCCAGGGACATCTTCCACTAGGTCAGGTTGTCCAGAGCTCCATCCAGCCTGGCCTTAATAGCTTCCAGGGATGGAGCTTCCACAACCTCTCTGGGCAACCGGTTCCAGTGTCTCCCCACCCTAACAGTGAAGAACTCCCTCCTCATATCCAATCTAAATCTCCCCTCCTCTAGTTTACATCCATTCCCCCTAGTCCTATCACTACCTGACATCCTAAAAAGTCCCTCCCCAGATTTCTTTGTAGGCCTCCATCAGATACTGGAAGGTCACAATAAGGTCTCCTTGGAGCCTTCTCTTCTCCAGACTGAGTCTTCAATTAAGTAACTCATTTTTCTCTCTCTTTGGACAAAGCTGACTTGCCTACACATTTTGTTCCTTCATTCAAATAAAATTTGCAGAACCCTAACACTAAATAGGATGAAAAAAAATGTCTTGAGCCTCTCCTATTTAGCACTTTTACTTTCTCTATAGCTCAGATCCCTTTCTGTAGCATGGGAATAATTTGACCTTTTTGAGATTTGGTGTAACAAAAATGAACATTTAAATAATCCAGAAAACCATGACTTCTTCAACTAAAAATGATCATATTCATAAAAGGTATGAACTGAAAATTGCACAACTTTCCTTCTAGTATTTCCTAAAACAAAGACACTTGACTTTGCAACTTTTAAGGTCATTTTGTTCCTCTATAATAAGAGCTTCATGTACAATGTTGGGCAAATGTTCAAGGTAAAAGTCAAAATACCTGCCTGGTTCAGGGTTTAGACATTAGACAATATTAAGAGAACACCTTGGCATTTTGACACCTATCCCATTTATTTCTTCCCCCTGAAAGCAGGCAAAGTCAGTGGCTTTGAGGCAAAAGCAGATGAAGAGCTCACAAGACTCTAAACCAAAAGCAGTTTTCACATGGCCTCTTATGAACCAAACAGGAATGAGCAAGTCTGGCACAACTCAGTGTTCTACAAGACATGCACAAAGGGCCCAGTTCTGAGAGGTCTGGAGGTCTCTGGGGTACTGAGCAGTTCAGGATCAGGCTCAACTTGCTAATGACTTTTCCTAGGGTAGTGAGGATTAACCACAATGTGACTTTTGCAGTCATTTGCAGCCTGAATGAAACAGGAAAAACTCTTTTTGACTTTGCAAGGAAAGGGTTTGTGCCTTTTCCTTTTTGCTGAGAACAGCCCCTTTTCTTTTCCCTGGACAAAAATAATGGGTTTTTTTCTCAGTAGGCTTTACTTGGAAATGCTAAGGATGTGTCACCCCCTCCAGAGAGTGACAGGCCAACAACTAGACCTTCTTTAACAGAGGACTAAGTTGTTGTAATACAGCCAATAAAAAACTATTGAGGTGGAATCAACCACAAAACCATGGGTCCTCTGTCTGTCCAGCTCCCTTCCCAGGCACTAGAAACCTCAGATTCCTGACCATGGTGACAGACTGGAGTAGCAGCCAAAAGAGCACATAGACATGGTTGCTGCCCCTACACCTGCCAGACAACTTCCCCTAGGAGAGCATGCAGAACCCTGGAGTAGAGGAACTTCTCCTCTCCATTCTGTTTGCCAGGTTATAAATACAGCCTCATCCATGGCAGCAGCAATCTTTCATGGGATTGCTTTAACATATCCAAAATTATTGCTGCAGTTGTTGTTAACAGCTTAACAGTTTAATTGTTAACAGTTATTGCTAACAGTTTAAAGTTTGGCCACTAAAAATTCCATGTGCTGCACCTGGAAATTAGGAGTATTATTTTTCCCTAGAAAACCCTTAATCAAGCCATAGGATTAGGATGAGAGAGATGCCAGAAATGGTTGTTAACTAGACAGCCTCTGAATGCTGGGCACCAGGATGAAAAGTGACAGTTCAGACTGTTGCCTGTCCTTCTTTGGGACAGAACCTCAGAGAGTTTGAAGAATGAGAAGTGAATTTGGAACAATTCAGCTCCTTAACTTAGAAAACTGTACACACAAGTAGAATGTGAAACTGTTAAGTAAGGCAAGAAATCCTCTAGGTCCCTCATTTTTACCAGAGTTCTCAACACTGACACCTGTAACAAGTCTGCTAACTCAAATGATGTCTTAGAACATCAACAGGGATAGACATTTCTAAGCAGGAAAACAACTAAAGAGGGTCCAAACTCCCAGACTACTGCTCCTCCAGCAGGATCAGATCATTTTCACTGGCCAGCTACAGATAACTAGTTAACAATTGTAGGCTGACCAAAAGATTTTAAGTTTGGAGGTCTTTACATGTACAATGAGATTCTTCTGAGTGTACCAAAACCCCCAACATCTAGGACCTACTGCAGTAGTCTTCACAGGTTGGTTTGGGGTTTTTTTGTTTCACTGAATAATCCAGCCAAGACAATAAATAGACCTTCACCCTCTGTGTGATTCTGCCATCAAAACTGGCACAGAATGGTGAATTCTCAGAGGAAGTGAGTCTCTCCTTGGGTAGCAAGGATACAGGACCCCTCATAGAGGCTTGATGAAGGGGAACTATTAGTCTGTATGCCAGAAACTCTTCAGAATGCTGCAAAATAGCCTCTGCACTTGGGTGAGTTGCTGTCTGACTTCAGCAATAGGTTTAGGAGGAGCCAAGGCCACAAAAGCAAGAAAAGCTAGAAATATTTCAGCAGAGAGGCTGAAGCCTTGACTTGCAATCCTCAAACCAACTGAGGATCTGGACTTGTTTCCAGTCACAAAGGCTGAGCCTTCTAGCCTAGATGATATGAAGTGCTAGTTAGTTGGGCCTGCTGCACTCTTATGTGCACACACAAAATCAAATCCAACTTGTGCACCTGCTGCTGGAGTTTCCATAATGCCAGACTAGTCTGCTGTGTGATTCATAGCAGCCTGTAAACACCTCAGCATTATTCATGCTTAGACTGGGCACTGGGCTTATAGAAACAGTGGCATCTCTGCAAATACCAAGGCTTCCCCAACCTATTTTTTTTTAGGGTTGGGGTTTTGTTTTGGTTTTGTTTTTTGCTTTCTATTAAAAAAATCTGGAGACATTGTCAATTTTGATAATGTGATATGATTATCAAAGGAAAGAGGTAACTTCAGCCTGACACTTTACAGACAATACTCAGCTCTGCATGTAAACAAGATCACACCCAGTAAGCAAACAGGGTCACTATTCACAATCATTACCACTCCAATGCACAGATTATCTCATAAGTAGATGGTAACAGACCAAAAAAACAACCAAACTACCACAAAACCCAAACTTTTTTCCCCCCCAGCTAACCCTTTACACAATGAACTGTCTTCATGTGGCCATGACTTGGAGGAATTTCAGTCACACTCCTGACATTGCAGACAGCAAAGTGTAAAGGTTTTGAATGGTGTGGTTGTTCAGAAAAAAAACCCCAGAACCTCCCCCTTCCCTTCACAGGAATCAACTTAATTAGTTGTAAGGAACCTGGTCCAAATGAAAGGAACCAAATGAATTCCAGTCCTGTGATTGGTTATTGCAGCAAAGAGAAGGTTCTCACACACTGTCTACCTGAGTTCCAAAAAGAGCAACAAGCATCTGTTCTGTGCAGTTTACCCCAACAACTTTCCTGCTACTAGTTGTTTTAAAAGAAAACAAAAATCTTTCCATCACTTTATGCTTCCTGACACCAGAATTTATAAAGGAGTAAAGCAACATCATAAACCTCTGCTTAAGGGAAGAACATTCCTGGTAACTCTTATCTCCAGGCTATTAGGTGACTGGCTGGACAAATTAACTAGTCAAGTAATATATTTACTTTGTATTAACTACTCTGTGATCTGCACTCCACTTCTACACTCAAAGACCTCTGCTCTGCATTTATGCCTGGTATAGTTAAGGTATAACTTGATTATAAATCTTCTGTTCATTCCAATCAGTTATTTTAATGCACAAATCAGTCCTGATATTTAATAAAACTCATTCTTCCACATCTAAACTGGTTAATTGTGTCTATTTTAACTTCAGGCAACATCATAGCTACTTAAATTTTAACAAGGCCAGTACCTTCCTCAGCAGGAAAAGCACACATGCATTTTCCAAGGGTGAAAAGCTATGCAACTTCAGTTTTGCTTGAACAAAGAAAGGAGATAAGTTTAAAATCTTAAGCCATTCTGGCCAGTAAAATGTTAGTATTAGAAAAAGTTTGGCCACAACAGAACAAAGAATGAAATGTCACATAATTTCATTACCTTCTTTTTGGGGTTTTGTGATTTTCAAAGTTTTGAGGGGTGTATTTTCTGATTTGCATGCACAAGGCTCTGAAACAAGTTAGTCTTCATTGACAGTCCTTTCAAAGCATAGCTATCACTGGCCTGAACACAAAACAGAGCTCTGAACAAACAGCCCCAGAAGAAAGGTCCATCTTAATAAACTAAATAAATGAATCAGAGTAGAATCAACCCTCAAGAAATTTTAGTACTGCAGAATTTTGTGCCACACTTGGAAGTGTGAGATAACTTAGTGTTAAAAATAACATTCCACTTCTGTGACTGCCCTAAGACACACTGCACCCTGCAAGGAACAACTATGTGGCTACACATGCACTCATTAAATATTTATAGTAAGAAAAAGTATCTGTCATCACAAAAGCAGAGCATATTTGGTTAAGATGGAATTCTCTTCTATGACTAAATAGAAATCAGCACCAAGGAGACAAGAGAGGTAAACTCTCATGTTCTTACAGCTGGATAACTAACACTTACACAGTCCTTTAAAAAAATAATGAGATACAGAAGCCAAAGTGTTAATTAGCTCAAATCAGGATGATGATGCCACTCTCAAACTTAAAAGAAGAAACATCCTGGAAAAGAAACCCCAGGAAATATTTAATATCATGCTCTTTCTTTCACCTCTGCCTCCTCATTAGTATGGGTTTGAGGCTCCTTCCTCCAGCAACAGGAGCCAAGCTCCCAAGCAAGTGGCACACTTTGTTCTGTGTTCTTTCAGGATATGGAATTCCTTTCCTCATATCCTCTTCAAGAGTTAAAACTCTAATCCTGACTCTCTTTGGCTGGATGAGAAAATTTTCAGCTGAACTCACATCACTAAGTGCTATAGGGTGACAAGGTACCCAACCACGTGTAAAAGAGCAAAATATTGGAAGACAATGAATCAAACATAATCATACATAAAGTTTACATGCACTGAATCAAACCTAATCAAACTTTATGTGCACTTACTCCCAGAATTCCATCACTGGAGAAGTGGCATTTTGTAAAGAGACTTGACTGCAGTTGCTCATGTTAAGCTTTTGAAATTCCACACAGTTTTCTACAAAAGAGCAAAAAAAAGAGTTTGCTATATTGACATGTAAGCACATTTCTTCTTGCACATCTCCTAAGTTTATGCATCTTGTCAAGCCACCATCCTATATTACATTTTCTTTTCTGGGGTTAAAGGATTTCTGGATGCCACAGCTGCTACTGCTGCAGCAGTGTATTCTGATCAGCAGGTGACAGAAATATAGCCATGCAACAGGCTGCTTTCTCCTCTCACACTTCCCAAAGGCACAGTTGCAATGGCATGGGCCAATAAAACATCTGAGGCAGAAGAAAGACACTGATTGGGAATTCCAGCATCCTCCTGCTCCAACTGCTGATTCAATGGGCAGTGGTACCAACTGGCTTACAACACACTGTCAGCAAGTTTCCACTTTGCCTTGACATGGCAAGTGAAAAGTCCCTCTGGCTTGTTATTGTCATCTCTAAGACAGAGAAAGGAGACCAAAGCAGCTCAGACATTTAGCATTTGAACAGTGATCAACATTGGCAAAGCTCCTTTGCAGGGTTGCCAAAACTGATACTGAAGCCTTCCACCTCTGCTGGGCCCATGACTAGGTCCCTAAACTGCAAGATTTCAGATAGCTTTAGGTGTGCTCAAACACCACAATAATGAGCAATTAATAACACCCATGGAAGTCAGGACAGCTGGGACACAACTGAAATTGGACAGTAAGGAATAAATGCAAAAGCTTCAGGAACATGGACATAAGGGTGTTGATATATATTCCTCCTCATGGATGTTTGTGATCTTTAAATGCACCAGGTAGAGCATTACAGGTAAAAAGATCAATGAGAGGACAGATGCAGAGCCCTATACTGCAAACCCTTCCAAACAGGCTACTTTGCATGCAGTAAGGATTACTTCTGTGGCTAGATTTTCAGAAGTAGCTTAATGAACTACTACTTGAGGAACTACTGTAGCCCTCAACATCTGGCATTAAAAAGAGCAACTCCAAAGTTCCACATGTAATATCTTCCTCTCTGCTTAAACTCCTCCTGATTTCATTTGAGTGAAAGAGCAAGACTGTAACCTGTCATCAGCTCTTCAGTAGAATTCACTTACTGTGTTCAGGGAGAAGAGATATGATTGCAAATGAGAGGCTTGGGATTTAGCTAGCATATCTTCCAGAATTAACAAAAAAGTCTTCTTTTGCTATCTGACACTATATTCTGCAGGAAATAATGCTAATACAAGAACAGAAACCAAAAAGGTATGACTAAGTCTTCACTCCAGCAGTGCTTTATCAAGCTCTACTGGGATATGATTAGCCCTTTGCCACAGTTTTCTCCCAGAAGAATTTTTATTCCTGACATTTTAAGCTATTCCTGCAGTACTTGGAAGTATTGGTAGAGCAATAATGTCTACTGAGGTCATACCTGTATTCCAGTCATGCCCACAGGTAGCCCAAGGAAGTTCTGTAGTAAAGCAGTTAAACAAATAGAAGATAGCCCATGCTAAAATGATGATGTAATAGACATTTAGATGTGCCTCTATAACTTGGGTAGCATATCCAATGCCTACAGGGGGAAAAAAAGAAACAATAAACAACTTTTTACTTCTTAGGTAATTTAAAAACAAATGGTTACTTCTTTAGGTATCTCTTAACTTCCATTTTGATACCATTTATTTTCTTTACTTCAAATTTAATGTGTTGTTCTGCACTAGGACCCAGAACTGTTTCTTACCTTCAAATAGAGGGCAAACCTTCCTCCAGCATGTAATGCCTCCTTCACTAGTAAACTGTCCCAAGGCTGTCTCCAGGAAAAATACTGGTATTCCACAGCAAATAAAAAACACCACATATGGGATGAGAAAGGCACCTGCAAGCAAACATCAAGGAGGCATTGGTTACACTGAGTACAGAGCCTTGATAGCTTAGTGAGAAATTCATTGTCTTAATAAATGGACTACAAAAGACCAGACCAAAGTTCTTCAGTACAGACTGAACTCTGCTCATGTGTCTCTTCCACACAGAAAAGACCAGAGGCTGGCTCAGCAGCACAGTGATGCTCTGATCACCCTCAAGTGAGTCTACACTACCTCCTCTTCCTTGCTTTTCTCAGGAAAGCAGGCATGAAGTGTTATAGAAATTAAACCCCAGAAGTGCTTGGTGTGTTATTTAGATAAACCAGATGAACATGAAAAGGGAATGATGAAATAAGCTCTAGAACCACTTCCAAGAACAGGAAAGCAAAGCTTGGCTTTATCAGCTAGAAATATTCATGGGAAATTGCAGGAAAACAACAAAGCATCAACATTAAGATGCTGACAGTAAACTCCAGCATGGATAATGAATTCTGCAATTCAGTGCTGAAGCATAGCAAACAACAGCCACAAAAAATGTTCTCTTATGAATATATAGCAGAAATATTGTATTATTTAGTTATTATTAGGTATGGCATGTCAAGAACCTGGCTATGAAGTATGCTGAAGCAAAGAAATAACAGAAGAAACGTATTAGGCATAATGTCACTTGCTAATAATGTAGATTTTAGGTATTCCCTTTAGAATTGAACCTAAATACCAATAAAACACAGCCTTTTGACCATATAGCAAACTTGTTAACATATAAGGCATAGAGAATTTTTTTCCCCTCTTCCCTAAGGACTCAAACTTTCTGATGAGTCAAAGGATGAGACGAAACACAAGCAACTACATTAGTTTAGACTGAAATACAGAAAGAAAGAAATGGTGAGAAGAAAGCAAAAAATGCTTCTGCCATTTTTGCAACACACAGTAATTTATCTGAAGCTGTAGGAAAGTTACAAAGCATTAACTGTCTGGCTTATGAAAATAAAGGTTAGTACAACATACATCAAGTGTTTTACCCAGGCCTCAACCTACTTGTTCCCAACCAAATAACCCTGCAACAGTAATGAACTTCATATAAGGCTCCCATTACATGAGGAAAGCATCCCACCATTCACTCTATTTAGGACCAACACAAGATATGCTGGGCACACAAAAGTTGTAGTGGCTGCAGCTTTCCCTAGGAAGAGGTGATTTCCAGTGCTGTCCATCATGGCAGACAGGGATTAGCTCTTTAGAGCAATAGCCAACAACAGCATTTCCTTCCTTCAATGGGAGCCCTGAAGATTAATGTGATCCCTAATGAACTGCACCTTAAAAGCTCCCTCTCCACTCTTAAACCTCTGTCAGAATATTAACTGTGAACAAAACATTTCTGAATATCCTTCAGGGAAACTTCTACAACCACAAGACAAATAGGGATCCTGTTCATGGTCTTAAACCCCAACATCAAAACCCAAACAGCTCAACACACCCTCAACCTGCAACAATTGCAGTGCTTTAGTCACTTTAATTAAAAGCTGAGACAACTAACTACAGATGCTTTGATTTACAGTTTCTTTCTTCAGACCCAGCACATCAAAAGGGATTTCTTCATGCCTAGTATCTTCCCTCAAGCAGGCAATTTACCTAGAGCTGAATCCCAGCTGTATCTTAAGCAATACCTATGGATTTCACAAGAAGTGGAATCCTTGCATCTAAACCAAGGATTCTCTATGTGATTCACTGTGCAAAAGGTATGAAGAAATTCCTTACAGGCAAGGCAAACTGCTGGCCAGTAGCAAACCCAGCTTGGCCCACTCATATGCATGATCATGGTAAGTTTAACATGGCAATTTGTTGCAACTGGATGTATTAACATTGACTATTTTCCACACTGTGCTAGAACAGGTATATATCATTAAAATTAGAGGGCATCAGGTGTCCTAGCTTGCAAACAGATCATATTCCAATAAATATTGAAGTCTAAACATGTAAAGAAACTAATTTTCCTAAAAATCCCCACTAAATACTTGTATAAACAAATTAAAATTCTAGCAGCTTTTGCCTACACTACCTGTTATGACTCAGTAAGGTACCAGAGAGAGGTCAGACCTCAGCAGTTCCATACCACTGCTTCTATATTCCTTCTGTATCTAGCAAGTTGTTTCCAAACTAGCTCATATCTCTTCCTATTGTCTTCACTTGCCACACACTAAGTAGTCTTCAGTATTTATACCTGATGCAACAAAAAAGGCCAACTCTGGTCTAACTCCAGCAGGGTACTCCAGAGAGTTACCAAAACACAGGTCACAGACCAAGGCCTCATTGAATAAAATTGAAGTCAATGGCAAACTTCCCATGGTGCTAGGGCTTGACCAATTAACTCCCACACATCAATTCTTACAGAATAGGGTGGTGATTAAGAATGATATTGAAGTAATTACCTTTTCACCATATCACCCACAAACACTGAATGATTTTCTACCTAATGTTATAGCTTTAAAAATGATAGCACCACATTTTGATAAGCTAGCCTACACATACAGATGGGCATCTAGTGTTACTGCATGAACAAGGAGATCTTCACTAGTTACTGAGAAAATATTTCTATCTTTTCCTCTGCCCAAATTTCTCTGGGAAAACTTTGACATACAACAAGAAATTGTTCTGCATTTCATATCCAGCATATTAATATTTATGTACTAACAGCAGTACTTGGGAGCATAATTCTGAAGACAGGTGAATTTGTGTTATCTTAGCTCTGCCAGATTACAGATCTATAAAGAAAGGAGCTGCAAACTCATTTTTCACAGTAGTATTAGCAGCAGCAGACAAAACCATCCCTGAGTTCAGACAACTGTGCCTAGTTTTGGAGGGGACACTGGAAAGAAATTCGGCAGTGTTGTTAGCTAACCAATCCTTTACAGAACAGATCTTTGCATATCAGCCACTCAACAGATTATTTTTCTCCTAGCCAATGTGCTTACATCCAGGCCTTATGTGGGGAGAATGCTGAAGCCAGTCCACAGAGTTCTAACCTATGTGTTTCATGTCTTTTTCTTTCCTCATTGCTTTACAAGTCACAGCTGATGTGCTTATTTCTTCACTGATGCATTTCTTAGCTTAAACTTAACCATAACTGATACATGGTACAGAAACTGTCTGTTCTTTTCTCTCCCAAATAACTTTCTTATTCTAAATTGCACAGAGTTTACTCTCTTCTTTGAGTAACAAGCAGCTCTTACATCTCCCCCTGCATGATTGTAATGACTTGGGAAATAATGAGGAAAATATGTATGACACTTTCAAATGACAAAGGAAAAAAAGTAATCTTGGTAGCATGAACAAAATCAACACCCATCCTCTCCAAAGTATACTGTTGTGAAAACCCAAAACCAAACAAAAACCCAAACCATGCTACCTTCTTTTCTACGTCAGACAAACTTAAAGTGTGCTTGGGTCTGTGTTCATGTGCAGAAGAAAACAGTGTACTCTTAGAACAGAACATAGGCTTCTTCCTCAGAAAAACCTTACAGAACAAGACATGTCAATATACTAAGACAAAAGCAACTTGTAAAAGTAAGCCACACAATATCTAATACTTGTCACACATAATTATCTATACAGTAACTGAGAAGGAAAGAGAAACAATGATTTGTTCTTAGTTGTCAGATGTCATACTTCCCTACCCTCACACACATTGAAATCCAGAATACCTATTGCTGACTAGGACAAGAAATCACTGTAAAGCATTCATAATTATTTCCCATATGTTGATGGTGAGCTGTAAACCAACACATGATACCATCTTACCTCCTCCATTCTTGTAGCAAAGATAGGGGAACCTCCACACGTTTCCCAACCCGATAATCTCCCCTGCCACAGAAAGCACAAATTCAACCTTATTGTTCCAGTGACCCCTTTCATGAACTTTCTTATCATTGCTGTGGACAAGGTTGGTACTTGAGGCTTCTGGGTCCAAAGCATCTTCTGGCTTGCCATTAATTATAGGAATAGTCTTTTCAGCTGTCATGACTGTTCAGCCTAGGGGAGAACAAAAGGAAAACACACAGATGTTTTAAATCACTTGTTACTACTAACCTTCAAGGACTACAGGAGTCCTTCAGCATGTCGTTGGCTTCTTATTACCTACATAAATTTGCAGGTGAAAGTGAAGGAAGCAACTCCATAAGGCTGAAAAAGTTGTAGAGAAGGAGAAAAGGAGGAAAAAAAAAAGGGGGGGCAAGGGAGGAAAGAGAGAAGCTTGTGTACAAGGGAAGGAGAAGATTTCCAAGTTGAGACAGACAACTTAGTAGTATGACAGCGCTTTAAGGCACAGATAGTGAAGCCTTTCAAAAATCCCTCCACAAGCAAGGACCCCAGCTTGATCAACCTACCAGAGGACAGAGACCTCCCGCACCTTCCAGGCACACAACTGAGAGCAGAGATGTGAAGAAGGGCGGCCCTGGATGCTTCTAGCCTGCCTGGAGGAATAAGGGAGGTCCCAGACTACTCACCCAGGGCTCGGGCTGTGCCTGCGTGGCTAGGAGAGGGGCAGCTCGGAGCGGACCTCCGCGGGGCTCCGCTCTCCTCCGCTCTGGTGTGCGGGAGGCACGGGGCAGGGCTGCCACCGGTTCCCCGCGGCAGAGGCGGGTAGGGGGAGGCGGGGATAGAATAACGCGGGGATAGAACAGAATAGCGCGGAGCCGGCAAGCCGCCTCCTGTTCTGCGGCTGTGATATTGGGATGCTCCCCGCGCTCTGAAGCCGCAATTTGCAAATGCTCAGCCTTCCCCGGAGCGATGGTATAACCCCCGCCTCCCCCCTCCGCCCACCTCAGGCTGTCCC
>VWZX01011353.1:1201680-1255900 GCA_013399015.1 Galbula dea
CACCCCGCCCCGAAGGCGGGCCGGACTTCCATTGGCGGCGGCGGGAGGGAGGCGGGGCGATGGCGGCAGCTGCGCGTAGCCATTGGCCCACCGCACGGGCCGGGCCGTGTTTGTTTTGTTGGCGGAGGGGCGTGGCCTGCAGCGGGCCCAGGTAGGGCCCCGCCGCCTTACCCCTGGAGTGGCCGCGAGGGAGTGGAGGGGTCGGTATCGCTGCTGCGATCAGCGGGAAGCTCTGCAGCGCGGAGCCGTGCTCAGGCTTTGCTCTGCACGTCCCGACTCGTGCCGGGGCCAGCGGCCGGCCCAGCTCCATCTGCCGCCTCCCAGGCGTGCGCGCTCCCGACACGAACGGCTGCGGCGCTTGCTTCCCTCCCTGCCCTCACCGGTTTACAAGTCCGACAGAAACAGGTCAAACACCTTCCTCCTCAGCATTCGCCTTTCGGGGCGTGCTGCTCCCCTTTCAGTTCCCCCAGCTGACGGCTTGGAGCACCAGGTCCCCACCCCGGCCGGCGGCAGCTGCTCTCGATCACTCCCGTGCTGTCCTGACCACCACAAGACATCCACTGTTACCAACAGCATCCGAAGCAGGCACCACGGTTATCTTGCCTTGTGCAAAACATTTGACCAAAACTCAGATGGTATCACCTCTGACAGTCCCACTTCACGGCTTAACTAGAGTATAATCCTGTATGCCATTCTATAGCCTAACCAAAGAGACTCTTATCAAACAAGTTAGAAAAGAGCAACTTATTTTACCTCTTCAGTAAAAGACAGTGGATTTTTTGTGCTTCATTTTCCCCTCACTCATGGCTGTTAGCTCTAGACTATCTCCTTGCAGATGCAAGCAGAATGAAGGAAAGGACCAAGAAAACATTTCCAAGGGAACTTCAGAAGAAGGCCAGCCCAGCAACCAAGAAAACTAATAAGAAATCAAGAGACTACCAACCAACATTAAATGATTGCATTTGGGGATTGAGTGATGAATAGTGTAACAGAGGTGCATGATCTGCAGTAGAGATGTCCCCTCCTCAGAGGCATTCAGCTTGAGCTGCTCTACACACTGGCTAAATAAACCACTTCTTTACTCAGTAGATCGGCAACTTCTTTAGCAGGAACCTAGGGCCAAGCCCACTCAAAATGCCATCTACATGATTCCTAAAATGGACTAGATGGTGGCTGCACAATTTCTGCAACAACTACCAAACATATCAACATTCACAAAGAATTTTTTTCGCTTGTCAGCTCAGACTTACTTTGCTGTTGTTCTGTTCATCTGCAGGTCATTTCTCTTTAGCAGGAACACCTGGAGGAGAGGAAAACAGAATCAGTCTCTTTGCTTAGCTTGTTACAAATAAAGTGTATGCAGGTATTCTATCACCCCATTTTTCCTCAACTTCAGCTAGAGGAAAAAGAGAAAGTAAAAACTGAAGCTATATCATTTATGCAGGATTTAAAAGTGTTATTTAAAAGTAGTAATAACAAAAAAATAGCAGTAACAGCACAAGCCTACTCGTTTATAAAAAAAAAAGGCAGTATTAAGACCAAGTAAAGTTTAGATCAAGTTTCTTTAAAGATTACTGCAGATTACTTGAGCTCTCAATACATCTCTACAAATATAGACAGCTGAAACAGAGCACTAGAACCTGCAAGAGGAGATGTTAAACAAAACAAGCAATTTTGGCTTTATTTCATCTTGCAGAACTGTCTCTAAACATAAATAAAACCATTTTTAAAACCAAGAGCTACCTTTTTTTATCACTAGACTACAATGACAAAGCATTACGTTACCATTCCCACTAGAGGGAGAAAGAGAACATTTCTGAACACAAATAACGGTACCTTCAATGACTGAAGCATCAAATCCCTCCATCATTTCCTCAATGTAGCATACTAATTAAAAACCCACAAAACCTTAAGCTAACACCTCAACTTGTAGAAGTTACACAAGTACTGTCCCCTTTTCAACCTGCCCCTTTTATGTGCACCTATGCTGACTAGATGCAGCTGTCCTGCTTGCTTAAGTTGATAGGGATCAGCTGCTGTCACCTCAGCAGAGAAGCAGGGATGAAGTAGCACAGCTGAGAACATTCACCCTCGGGGGCTTTCTTTTGGCTTTACTGGCTGAACATAGGCTACTGCTGCTTATGCCAGAGATAAAGCAAATGACAGTGTAGTGATAATTTCAGTTCACTGCACACAGAGGATAATAGAGAAATTAAAAAGGAAAAACAGAGTTCTCTGTCAAGATTGGAAATATGTTATACTAACAGCATAGTGTTGTTTACCTAAAGACCATCAAGTGATTTGTAAACTGGTTTACAGCACTGAAAATTGTTACTAATGTGCTGCAAGACTGCTACTTACTCTACATTTAAAGAGTTTATAACATAGCTGTGGCCTCACACTCATGTAAGAGCTTACATCAGCTGGGAAGTATATTTTTCATTACACTTTATACAGCTTTTAGAAACAGACAAAGATAACAATTACAAAAGCAAATGAATGTCAGTAAATTAACAGTGGGGTATGAGTACAGAATTTCTGCAAATACTGCCCTTTCCTAACACTATTATCTCTTACTGATCCCATTAAACTGGAAACAAAATCAACCCCAACACAAAAAAACCAACCAAACAAAATTACCTAAACATGAAAACAATGGATTTATGATCCCATTTTCTTTGGTAATGCAACTAAACATTTAACCAGTAAACAATATGGTTGCCAGTGATTTAGCAGAGCAAGTGGAAAGTAACTCTGATTACTACCTCTGCAGCAACACTAAATATTACAGAGCTGTAATGGGCTGTTCTATAGACACAAGTATTAGATCAGGACTGGTCTTCTATTAGACCAATTAATGCAACTGAAAAAAAGGACAAACTTTGAGGATCTAACACCCCTTTCAGCCTGCAACAGAAAATCAGACTAAGTGCTTTCTGGTCTTGACAAGCATTATGAGTTTGTTGAGTAAAAATAATTTGCTTTCCTTACAGTCTTGTGTCTCACATTCTCACTGGAAACAGAAGCAAAACCACCACTGCCTATTTGTAGTTTCATGTTCCTCCACAGCTACCAAAGGATGTTCTCACAAAGGAAGGATCAGGAGCACAAATGGCCTACAAAGACAACAGTCAAGATCCATATTTATCTAAATATCTGGATGGTTTCTCCATGAGCCTGTTCTAGAGAGGCAAGAGCACTGTCCATGAGTCTCCCAAGAGATGTGAAAGCAGCAGAGGTGGCCCCATATTGGTGCGGAAAGGACAAGGCTAAAACATTTATCAGGAAGTTTCAGCTGAAACACAGTGGAGGCACCACAGAGAGTATGTAACCTTAAATAGAATGTGAAACAAAACAATGGGACCAAAGATGAGTGTATCTTAAAAAACAAAAAACAAACAGATCTGGAAGTAAGGAACAACGAGATTCCCCTGGTCATGTGCCCAGGGACACCAAAAGAAGTGCTCAAGTTGTATCTTATCTCATTATATATGCAAACCACACTACCAGAACTTAAGTTACCCAGCTCCAAGTACAGACCACTTCCCACTGAGCAGGCACAGGACATTCAAAACACTGTACCTTTAGACTAATAGTTATCAAGTAGGAGCATGCTTATACAGTAAGGAGGAGTGGTTTTGTATCCTAGATAGCGAGTTAGTAAAATATATAAATATGCTGTCTGGGCATCCCTAATGGTGCTAGCTTTGCAAATTACCACAGAAGTGGAATAAAGCATGTATTTTAGTTCTGTGTGTCAATTGGTCTTTGCACACTGGGTAAACAACCCACTTTTGGGACAACACAGGTACTACTCAGAACACTGACCTGGCACTGTGGCCCTGCTGAGAGCTGCCTCTGCCACTCTACCTGAAGCCCTGCTGCCTCAAGTGACTGCAACTGCCCAAGTGCCACCACACCTCAGCCTAGCTCTTTCGGTATTCCGCCAGCAGGACAACCTCTTGCCACGACGCGCTGCGACATTCCCTGCTAAGGGCCTGACGCCACCAGCCGTCGCCTCACACCACTCACAGGCCACACGAGGCCAGGCCGAATGAGACCAAGCTTTCCCGCCGAGCGCCGCCCGGCCAATCAGAGACGCGCTTGCAGCGTCTGTAGCTGCGACCAATCACGGGGATGCTTACAGCCAGCGTCTGCGCGCCAGCAATGACGTTTGACCCTTGGGAACGGCTGTAGGTACAGCGGCTCTCCCATTGGTCCGGCGGACACACTGGCCGCCGGTGATTGGTGGGTGGCTCAGCGCGAGCCGGGGAGCGCGTGAGGGGGCGTGGCCGAGCCGGCGGCGGCGCGGGAGCCCGGTGCGGGAGCCCGGTGGGGAGGTCCCTGGGCTGGACTTGGCAGTGTTTGCAGTGTCTGGTGCGTCCCCCGAGCCCGCCGGGGAGGTCAACAGCGCTCCCTGCATGGCGGCACAGCCCCCTCTCGGGCCGCGGAAGCGGAGCGGTCCGGCGCTGTGCGGGGCAGGCTGGGCCGGGGCCGGGGTTGTATCTCATGCCGGGGCCACCCCTCCGGCCGCGGCGGGCCGCGGCGGGGCCCTGGAGAACGGTTTCCCGCCCCACAAACGCCCCAAGAGCTCGGGGGCGGCTGGGCGCAACGAGGAGCCGGGAGATCCCTTCGGAGACAACGACGACTTCACGGCGGACGACCTGGAGGAGATCGATGACATCCTGGCTTCACAGGCGCTGTCGCAGGGAGCTGCCGGTCCCGCCGTGCCCCGTCCAGGCCTCCCGAAACACGTGTTGGGTGCCTCTGGAGCGAGCAGCACCGAGCGGCAGGGGCTGTCCTGGGGCAGCGCTCCCGCTGCGGGGAGGAGGCCGAAAGGTCGGTGTGCCTGTGCGGGGAGCTCTGGGGAAGGACGCCTTAGGTAGAAAGACACCTCCATACGACTGTGTTTGGCCGTGTAACGGGAGTAGCGCCGGTGGTTCGCCTCCACGGGCCGAGGAGCGTGTATGCACACACCCTGCACTGTTAAACTGCTTGGGAAAATGTTTGTTAACCTTTAGGAGTTGCTCCCGATTATCCTACCTGGCACTCCGAACCTCACGGTGGAATGCCAAGCGTTTAAAGGGCTAGTTAAGACTCGGAGAAGTAACGTCCAAGCAGTCACATAGCGTTAAACTAGTGCTACTGGGAACCTGTTCTCTGGCAGCGTGTGGAGGTGCTTATCTGTCACCTTGATGCTGCCTGTGAAACGTCTTAAATACAACAAATTACTTTCATAAACTTTCACTGTGCTTTATGTATCATTTATACCCTTTTCCCCCCAACCATTAACCTTCTCTAGTAAATGCATACTATGTCTCACATTAACAATTGATTTTCAGACTTTGGATACAGGGCTTTGTTCATTATTAAAGTACAGAGAGCTTATGTGCTCCTAACGTTAATTCTTAGCATTTGTAATCTCTCTGGGTCAAAAAGCTTTCAGTTAACCCTTATTTATAAAGGGTGCATTAACTAAATTGATCTTGGAGGAGATGCTTGCATTGGGGTCATCTAACTGGTTAAGGATTGGTGCACAAGCTCTAAAAAAGTGACTGTAGTGATCAGATGCAATTTACCTGTTTGTAGTGACAGGATAAATGTGAAGACATTTGTAAAGGCAAACAACAAGACCTTGATGTTAAGTCATCAGTGATGTACATATATCATCTGTGCTTCAGAACAGATCTTGGCTTTTTTCTGCCACAGGAAGCAGCAAAGAAGATGGTCTGATGAGAGAAGCATTCCAGTTTGAAGTTCTGCAAACCCAGCATGATGAAATTAAACAAAAGGTTAGCAAGATCTTCCCCTCCTCTCTAAATAACATTTTTTGATGGGGCTAACTGAAATGAAAGGTGGGATAAGTTCAGTTCCAAGGGTTTTGTTCTAACCAAGTTGATTAGTAATCTTTGAAATCCATGATCTGTTAAAAGCATCATTCTAAAAACAGCTCTAGGAATAGTAAGAGTGAGAGCAGCATTTTATCTCTTGGTCATTTCAGATTAGCAAATGCTACTTTTATCAGTTTTACTTGTTTCCTACCAAACTGATTCTCCTCTGTCCTGCCAGCTAGTCAGCAAGAGTCATTTTGTGCAACTTAAATGTTTGCCAAAGTGAAGTGACTTTTAAGTTGTGTTATGTTACTTTATCTTCTGATGATCCCTTATGGAAAGAATACTGTGGGGAAGGAACTGGTGTGGAAAAGTAAGATGGTAAAATGCCTATAGCAAGGCCATTGTTTTTTTGGCAGACTGCTTAGGAAGAATTTAAGTCCTGAGCAGGTTTCTGATGGTATTTTACCAGAATAGACTTTCAGCCTCTGGGGAAATTTCATGTAAGTATTTCCTGACCCAGAAATATTATAGGTGTATTTGATATTCTATAGTGTATTCTTTTAAGCACTTGGGTGTTTGGTTCTGGATGCCTTTTATTGTGAATGAGGTCTGCAGCTGAACAACACATTGTATCATGAAGTCTCTTTGCTTTTGCTTTGAACTTTGTACCTAGTGGTTTTCAGTGGGTGGAGTTTGGCTGTTACAAGAAGCAATAAACAAAGAATAACTTGTGCACAATACTCACACCTCAGCAGATCTTTGTTTCCTCTCAGTTGTGCTTTCTCCCAGATGGGAGGATCCTCCTCTGGTTACCTTTCTCTTGTCACCCTTACCTCTGTTCTCTGAATCTTTCCCAGGTCTGTTATATCCTTTCCTGGGGAAACTCCTACCTATGCACCACATTCAATGTGGGGGTAAAACCTCATTTTACATAGTGGTATGGAGGTGTCTTTCTCCTTTTTTCTCCATGTTTTTCTGAGTAACTCATTTATTCTCTCTCCAAAGCCTTGTCTCTGAGTGGAGATGGCTGTGGAGGAAGTATTAGAGACTATATATGTCGTGAAGATGCTCTCTGGGGGGTGGTAGCTTGTCTTAGGACAGTATGCTTGTTGGCTGCCATGCTAGATGAAATACCATAATTAAATGGTCATTGCTATAATCCAAACAATGAATAAATTGTTGGTTTGGGTGACTAGAATACTTTTCAAAACAAGAACCTAATCGTGGAGAAGGGGAAAGAGAAGAATGGTCTCCAGCAGACAGCAGGACACTCCGTGAAGAGATGCCTTTGCTGTCATTCTGTAGTTCTGTTAGAGAAAAGAGTAGCTGAGTCTGATTTAGTCAGAAGAAGATGAACATGCTTCTGGTTGTATACCTATTGTAATGGAATTCATCCCTCTGCAGCTGAAGGAAATGCAGGATGAAATTCTTACTAAAAATGGAGAGATTAAAATTCTGCGGGACTCGATGCAGCAGATGGAGTATGCCATGGAGGAACAGAAGAGATCATATGTGCTACTGGAGCAGCAAAAATCCCAGACCTTAAGTGAAAAAGAAAAAGAGTTCTCCAAAAAGGTTTGTAAAGATGGCAATTACCTGCACATCACATGCAGAAGCTCGTTTGATGACTTAAATGTCACAGACCATCCAGTCAAAGGAAAGAACATCTGTGTCACATTTCCAAACAATGCTGCATTTCCTTTCTTATCTAGAAGAAACCATTTGTAAGAACTTGCTGAGTCTTTTCTTCTGCCACAATAAAATAAAATAAATTGCAAGTGGTAGAGGTTTTCATGTACTTGTTGCTTTTTCTTAAGCAATCCCAAGAACAGTAAAATTGGAATGGATTTAGAAGTGGAAAAAAGCCACAGCCTAGGCTTTATGACTGTGATCAGGTTGTTCTTCTTGTTGCAGTCATCTGTCTGAAAGTCCTGAAGAGGACAGTGGCTGCTCTTGTCCTATTTATTCTGTTAACAGCCTCACTGTGGTCATGCTCTGTGTGACACTTAGTCTGTCCTAACAGCTCATATGCTTCTTGCCTGAGATTTTGACACTTTGTTCTAAGACAGTATATATATATATATAGACTGGCATATGTAAAAATGCAGAGTTCACAGTGAGTAGATGGTGATCTTGAGATCTTTTTGCTAATTCTAGTTGCTCTGCAGTTACAACATCTCTAAATTATTCAATAACAGTAAACCTGTCTTTTTTTATCCCTCTTTTCAGTTGCTGTCATTGCAGTCAGAGCTGCAGTTTAAAGATGCAGAAATGAATGAACTCAGAACTCGCCTTCAGAACTGTGAAAGAAACAAACATGTTCCTCAGACAGTTTTACAGCCAAGGTAGGAGCTTTGGAAAAGGAATCTGTGTTCCTTTTTACAGTATATGTGCTTAAAGAGCTTTTCTTTCTTCATGTAACCCTTGGCTCTGTTGTCTTTAAAAAACAGAACCAAAAAAAGTCTGTTGACCTCTATGGAATTTGCTCAGAAGAGCTTTCCTTGGATCTGTGACAGAAATGCAAAGAGTTCATAGTGAAGCATCCTTAAAACATGAGTGTAAAGAAATTCTTGTTTATTATTGCTTAAACTAATTACAAAAGAAATACTGATTCATCTAAGTGTTTGACTTTTTTCTTTTAGCCCTAAAAAGAATTTCTCAGTACAAGTGAAATCAGAAGGATGTTCTCCACAGCCTGGGAAAAGATCTTTTCCTACAAAGGAATCCTTCAATGCTGAAATGTCCCCTAGACCATCATGTTCTTCAGGAAATGTGCTTGCCCCAACGACTTCAATCAAAGAAGGTAAAACCCATGTACAACTGGCAACTTTTTCAGCTGCCTGTGAACATTCTGCCTTAGCTAGGGATTTGGGTACTGTGTGACTGGGCAGTTTCACTGAGTTCACTGTAGAGAAAAACAAGTCTTGATTTTATTTTGGTTTTGCTTAAATTTCTTTCCCTTTTATACCAGTTGGCTTTAAATAGCTACAGCTGCAATTTGCACCAAGATCATTTGAATTCACACCTTAGCAGTGCCTGCATGCCAGATGCCAAGATGTCAAGGATGAAGTGGCTATTGGGTATAAAGACAAACTTTCATTTCTTATGTGATGAACTAAGATATCCAAATTGTTAACTGCTTTTCTCACTGAAGAAACAAGAACAGGAAATAATTTGCCTGTTTCTTGAATTGGTCTGCCAGTCAGCTAATGCACTGTTTGTGTTCATGTGGGGGTGGTTTTGAATCTGACCTTTTGGGTTGTTTTTTCTTCTAAAGGGTACATATTTAGCTGTACAGAAAGAAGCAACTGAAACAGGATACTGATTTCCTCTTTTTTTTTGTGTAGGGCAGTAATTCTCACAAAACTGTATCTTGAAATTCATTGGGTAAAGCTGAGGAAGTGAATATGTGCAGGTATTTGAAGACTGCTGGAATATGAAAGAAAAATGGAGGTTTTTTTTAACTAGCAGCTGACTGCCATGTTTCCAGTAGGAAATAAGAAATGGCAGAAATTTGGATACCATCAGCTAATCTTTGCAGGAAGAGTCATGAAAAATCTGAGCTGTTACTGCTGTCAGTTGCAGTATTCAGTCTGAAACTGCATGGGCAGTATGAACTCCATCAAAGATACAGGAGCCTTAAAGCATTACTATTGCTGTTAATCAAGTGTTAGTATTTTGGGTTTGGTTTTCTTAGGATTTTTTTTTGATTTTTAACTAAGGTAGTCATGTAAATCCCTGCTAGTACTGGGAATTCAACTTCAGCTATTGTTTTTAGCTTTTTTTAGCTACTTTCTACAAAGAAGCTGAGAGGGTAGCACAGAACAATCTGTGGAACACCTAGCAGTAAAGGGGAACTTTGATTCACTTCTCTCATTTCTTTTGTGGAGCAATTCTGCTTGCATCACAGCAAGTGAACTACTGTAAATTACTGTTTGACATACCTGAGTTACAGAAGACAAATGTTTGTGACTAGTCCACTGCCTGTTTACTTACTACCTAACAGCTATGCTTAACTGAATGTGTGTAAGGGAAAGGTTTGATTTCTGCTATTAGACTCATAATTCCTGTTTGGTTCAGACAGTAAGATAACCCATCCTGAAGTTTCATCCATGAAGCATGAAGCAATGGGGATGAATGGTTCCTACAACTCTGCCCTTAAACCACCTGCACAAGGTAACTCAGTCCTGTTCTTCCTGAAATAAAGAGCATTTCTGAGGCACAGCTCAGCTGCCTTTACTCAGCAATGTCAGGCTGAAGAGCCTTTTTGCTAATCCTGGACTGGAATGAAAATATCTCTGACTATAATTTGGTTCATATTTCAAATCATATCTTGAAGTCTAATTTTCCTGAAAATCTTCCTCTTGTAGAGGTGGTTTGTAATACAGAAAGTCTCTTCAGGTTGAGAGCATTAAAAATAAGGCAAATCTTTTGAAATAGGACTTTCTTGTTGTTGATGGTGAAGCTGCTCCAAAGATAATTATATGTCCTTTCAGGTTCTATCTTACTAAATGCACTGATGAAGCAACCTCTTGTCCCTGGCTCATCACTAGGACTCTGCCATCTTCTCAGCAGCAGCTCTGAGGCTCTGCCTGAAGCTGTGGTGCAGCCTAACCACTTGGATCCGTAAGTTTTAGTTAGTTTGTTAACTGTTTCTGGTATGTTCTTGGGCTAGTGCCTTTCTCTGTACTAAGAAATGCTTATTCATGTAGGATAGCTCATTCTTTGTGTTAAATGCTGTGGTGCTTAGGCCATGTAGTGCAAAATTTGGACCATCATTCTGCCTCTGAGTATTAATCTTTGATTATCAGAGATTTAAAGAATGGATCAACACTAAGAGAGAAACTAATTATACATTAGGGGAAGGCACAGAGACAGGTTTTGGAAAACCTGGGAGCAACTGTTAGGATCTGCTGGTTTTAACCACTTAGGGATGTCAAATTTGCTTTGCAATGAGGGAAGCATATAAACATGGTCATGAGTGAAGTGGTAAGAAAATGTTGCAGATGTGATCAAAAGAACAGTAGCTTTCTATCTTCAAAGTCTAAACTGTGTTCAGTTTCTCAGGTACAATTTATCTGCAGTTTTCCAAGATACAGTGGCCACTAAAAGCATTCTTAAATATGAATATTGGATATAGATGACAATGTTTTCACTTTAAAGGTTTGTAGACTGTAGCTCCTGCAGTATCTTTGCTTTTCTGATGTTTTATTAGTAATTCTTGTGTTCTGTGAGTTCAGAGCAAGGCTTATGCAAACATGGCAAGGGCAGTGAGCCAAGCAGAGGTGGTGTGTTTGGCCTTTGGAGCTGCAGTTTGACTTAGCTACTAGCTGAATTCTCTTGCCATCTCTGGCCAAGAAAATACTTTTTTCTTGTTGTCACAGTCCTTTAAAGGCCCCTGCCTGATACTTGTTCTTCCCAGAAACTACCAAATAACAGCAGGGATGATAAGAATATATGACAGGCTGTCAAAAACATGAGAGTGGAGAGTCAGGGGTTGAAATGTAGTTTCAGACAATGGCTTACAGTGAGCTGCTGAAGTAACTCAGCAGTAAGCTCTGACTGCTTTCACAAGCTCTTCCACACAGGTATTGAGGAGTAAGAGTTCCTTTTTCTCCCCTCCCAATTTATGTTTTATTTTGGGAACAGACATCTCTTACTACTCTAACCTTTCTGCTGTTTGATTCAGAATATAGATAACTCAAGTTTCAGCTCCATTCTCTGCCTTTTCTTCTGAAGTATCTCCCTTCTTTTTGTTTGGATAGGAAGTCCACAGAAGTACCCAGCAGCAAGACAACTCAAGAAGAAACTGCTCCTCTTGTATCCTTGCAAGAAGCTCAAAAACTTGCAATCACAGGGTTGAACTTGATTGCTATGGACAAAGGATTATCTGAAGGAAGCCCAACAGAAAGCCAGAGAGACTTCTTGCACCTCACATGCTGCAAGATCCAAGGAGCTGTGCATCTCTTGCCCTTGGTAGAACACCACATTGGTGCATACTGTCAAGCAGTACAACTGGCAGACAAGTCAGTAAATGGTTCTTGTGGAAACCATTCAGGTGTTTCTTCCAGAACCAACACAAATAAGGTGTCAAGTAAAGAGGACTTCAGATTGTCTCTTGAAGAAACTACAGTTATATCACTGGCTGTTCTTTATTATTTGGTGTTTTATAGCTGGGATGTTGTCCACACATTGCTATCTGCTGAAGTAGAAAGAAGTTCTGCTGCTGGACATGAACAGGTTTCCAAGATGGACACAGCTGATAATCAAGGTGACAATAAGGAAGAGGCCAGGACTCAAGGAGGGGTGTCTGTAGCCCCACAGGATGCTCCCAGTAAGGATGGAGCTCAACATCCTTTGTTTAAAAAGCTGCTTCAGGTTTTAGCTTTTTCTGCTGCAAGAGGCTGCCAGACTGCTAGCATACTGACCCAAAGCCTAAAGGTTTTGGTGAAATTAGCTGAAAATTCAACAATGGATTTGCTAATAAAGTAAGTCAGGAACAGCTTTAAAATGGTTTCAAACTGGTGCTTAGCAATTTTCATTCTCTGTTGAAAGTAATCTGTGCAGGTGACAGCACAAGTTTTGACATGTATGAGAGTATCTCATTTCTCAGATCACCTTGTGAGAAGCAGATGAGGATCTTCCTACTGCCTTTGCTGCTCATGAATATGGTGATTGCCCCTAATCAGTAACAAGATTTGCTTATATTGTTTCAAAGCAGCAGATCCTGTTGTCTTATTGCATAGCTGTCACTTGAAAATGAGAACTTCTTAAGGCCATGTGCTGCTGACCAGAATATCTCTCACATTCATTTTGGGGTTTTTGTGACTGCTGGGAAAGGAATGAAAGCAGAGTCTCATGCTGGTAGGCAAAATGCCACTCTCCAAAGGGAGGGATTCCATCTGCTCATGGTCTGATGTACACAAGCAGAGTCTGAATTGCAGACTGACTGCCAAATACAACAGAATATGTTTTCTGGTATATGTTGTATTTATGACATTTGAGATCAGGTCTGTTTTGAATGGCTAAAGAGGCACAAATTACAATGCTGTCTACAAGAAACTGTGTTTTTTCACTTGTCAGTGCATTTCCCATTTCTAACTCTGAGTTTTCTTTTGAAGCTTTCAGCACTTACTGAGCAGCCAGACACTGCTCAGGTGTCTGTGTCCAGAGATCCCTCTGCCTGCTGTCCTTTCCACTGTCAGACTGTTATGTATCTTTGCTCAACACCACACCCTGGTTGCTCAGCTTTGTTCTCATTCAGGTAAAACACAGAGAACATTGATCCAGTTGAATGCTAGTTAGCCTGACAAAGGAATTCAGCACAGGCCTTGCTCCAAGGTGTTAAGACCCCAGAAGGCAACAAGCATGCTATGATACCTGAAAACTTGTTTCCTAGGGCAGTGTTTGAAGAGTATTTTGTCCTGTGGTATCTGTCTACATCCAGTGCTTTTGATACCCATATGGATTTTTAAAACTACTTTCCACATTAATGTTGATAATATATTAACAGTTGATGGGGGAAAAAAGGGCTTTTAACTGTGCTCATGACACTGAGTTTAGGGATCCCAGTACTCTGCATGACAAATAGTCTTTGAGCAGTTCCTCAGGAATGAAGTAGGGTGGAATTGCCACACATGCAAAGAGAAAGTTTAGGGATATGAATTTCTTCAGCACTGCTTAAAATAGCTGAAGTAAAGGAAGAAGTTGAGCCTGTACCAGGAGTCCCAGGATAGCACTCTGCATATTTTCTGATAGGTTTTCTTGTGTGACAGAATTAATTGGTCATCAACAGTTGACTGTTTGGGAAAAGAACAAAGTTCTCTCTCTTTCAGACACTTGCCTTCTTCTTGCACTCTACATGTATATTACATCAAGACCAGATAAAGCAGCATCTGAAATGCTCTGGCTTCAGCTGGAACAAGAGGTAACCACAGCTGCTTGTTCATATGCTTTTTCCTGCTGTTTCCAGTTGGGGGAGTGGGAGGAGCAGAGCAAGGCACCAATTGCCCCAAAACTAGTTCCTTCTCCAGCTGAAACAGAAACTGAAAGCATTGGCTTGCAGGAAGGGATTGCATTGATTTTTAACTAGCTGCTTAAAACCAAATCAGTAACTATTCTTAAAGAGAACTTCAGTCATAATAGTCAGTGAAGTAGCAACATCCTAGGATGGCTGTAAATGTTCAATACTAAGTTTTATTTGGCTTTTAGGTTGATAAAGGAGTGAAAGGAAGTGAGAGCTAGGATTCATTTTGATTCTATTCTGAATTACAAGGTATTCCATAGAAAAGGTAGTCTGTAATGACAGGATTATGCTCATTGTATTCAGGGGAAATACTAGCTTGCTGTGTAATAGTCATATACAGGAAGAACAGCTTTTAAATTGATTCTGTATTGTTTGCACTGAGAGGGGTGACTTGTTAGAGCTTCTACTGTTTGCTACATGTCTTTCACATGAAAGAATTTGGAACCATTTTCATTATCCCTGTACCTCCACTTACCTTAAGTGGAAGCATATTATTTGTATGCAGTGAATTAAGGCCACTGCACCTCATTACTCTCTCATCACAAAGCTGAAAAGGTTTCTGTGTCTGCTAAGTTTTACAGGGGAAAAAAAACCCCTTAATTTTCAGACTGTAAACCCCTCAACTGTTAAGAAAACAACATGGATGTTTAAAACTAATTTGCAGCTTAATTGTCTGCTAACTCTGCAGAATCCTACCCCTCATGATCATGCACTGTGTGTTTCTGTAATAGACAGTTAGGCTCCTGACCAGGTGTCTGCAGTGCTCCAGAGCAGCCCAGGTACTGCCAGGTACAGACTGCCAGTGTCATCTCGAGGTATGTCTCTCCATGGCTGAGTTTAATCTACTGAGAACTTAAAGGTAACTCAATACTGAAGTGGCTTTTTGCCCTTTTTATTGTTTAAGCTACAACAAACCAGAGGTGTGCTGTACTTTAAAGGATGTCACCTTCTAGGAAGCTTGCTTTTGCTTGCTAGAAAATACTCTGCAATGTGGATGTTTGAAGAGATTAATCCATCAGGTTCATCATGAAGTTTTCTGCTGATATAATTTTACTTTGTGCACTGAGGCACTTTTTCTTTTCCTCCCTCTTGCAGGTGGTTAAGGCACTCATTATCATGTTACACAGACAGTGGGTGAAGATCAGAAGATCTGAGAACAGCCTGGGGGCACAGAAGGAACAAATCATGCAGTTTCTACGGGATGCTGTCCTACTCCTATACAGCCTGTCTCAGAAAGATAAACTCTTCCATGAACACTGTCTGGAAGTTCTCCATCAGTATGACCAAGCCATGCCAGGCATAAGAGGCCTCCTTAAAAAGACTCAAAAATTGAATGCCTATGAAGGTAAACAAAGTCAAATGGGAATGAATTCCACTTCTGTCCTTTTTCTCATTCAACAAATATCATGTCCCAAATATCATGGATATTTGTTGCTCCAACCTTTGAAGGCAGTCCATAGTGTAGTGAATCTCAATCTTCATAGTACTGAATCACTAACTTTAAAGTTTTATCTTGTTCTTCTCTCCACAGAGCTCTAATATCTGACCAAACAAAACCCAATACTCAGCTCTCTTCAGCAGAACAATCTGCACTACACATTGCCTTATTTAAAACCAAAACAATCATTATTCCAAACCTCTAACTAGCATTACACCTTCTCTCTGCAATTGGTTGGGGGTTTTTCCCCCCCTGCATCCTGAACATGTCTTTGTTCTTCCTCTTCTACTCCCAGTCTTCCTCCATTACCCCTAAAGTTTCTCTAGCCTGTATCTATCAGGACTTGCCCCTTGATTTGCACACTTCTGGTGTGCATTTTCTAGAGAGCTATCTTGTGAAATCATCTCTCCTCCTTGTACCTGGATGCCCTTTCTTTGTTCATCCATGGCATTACTGACATACTTGCTGTAGAGCTGATGGGAAGGCTGTGCTCTTATCAGCATGTGGTTGGCTGTAAGATATCAGACAAGCACCTGGCTTTTTTAGTCAAAGCTGGAGCAAAAAATCCTTTCTTGTTGGTGTGTGTATTGCATCATTAAGGCAGGCCATGCAAGCATGCTGCTACTAGTTACAGTGACTAATTAATTCTAGTTAATTCTAGAGATGCTAAACAGGAGATGCCATGTAGTGTGCTACTCTGATTGCTAAGTGTTCCAAGGCTTTCTTGAAAGTCTTAAAATTCAAACAGATCCCAGCTATAATTGTACTGTAGTAGAAAAATGTCTAGTGAGTAGAAAAATGACTCTCTGAAACATTATTTTTTTGTTGTTGCAGAGCTGATTTTGGATGAATTGTATCCTCCTGAGCCAGAAGCAGAAGACCAAGGAATGGACTCCAGCTAGCTAACACCTGGCAAAGATCTCTGTCCTTCCTCATCCAAATAATAAGAATCATTGTCAATGTAAATCTGAAACTGAAATCCTCTGGTTTATTAAGTGATAATCTAAAGGTTGCACTCAAAGACATTTCTTTGTGATTATTTTAAAGCCATCTAAATGTAGCTGAAAGCAAAGCAATGTCAATGGAAGAATTATACTGCAATGCACTGGTTTGCTGTGCAGAACCACTCAGTGGCTTAGGACTGGTTTTGTTGATGAATTTCATCCTGTATGAAATTGCTGTGAGTGGAAATGTCACTATGTGCTTTCCCTTTTACTGTGTCTACAGCTGAGTTGGATGCTGAATGTGCCAAGGTGTTGGGGATCACTGTGTTCAGATGAAAGTCTTTGGAACACATTTCTCTTCAGCTGTAACTTTCTTGACTTGTGAAATTTTCATGTTGATAGCAGTAAAGAGTTCACTCTGATTTTAGAAGCCTTTCTAGAAATAACTTAAAGAGTTGGCAGTTCAGTTCTGAGCAAGAAACTCATCACCCTGTAATGGCCACTGGAGTTCACTCATCTTTTTCCTCTCAACTTTCTGAATCTGCTGAACATGCAACCATTAAGATGCCAAAAAATACTAGAACTTATTTTTTAACAGTTACCTTAGAAGAGGTTTGTTTTGGTTGTAGCATCTGGATAATGAAGAGGAACATCTCACTCCTAGGGTGCAGCACTGAAGACTGGAGGAAGAACCATTGCTACCCCTTTTCCAGTGTGTCTGATTGTCAGCTGAACCTGAGACCCTAAAAAGGGCAATGTGACTGCTACTAAAGTGAACCTACAGGTTTGCAGTTTTAAATAATTTGGCAAGCTTTTTCATTTTCTGACAGATATTTCACTCAGAACAAGCCTGCCTCCAGCAGGAGGAGGAGGAAAGAGTTCTACAGTGGGAAGGAAGCCCTTGGAAGGTAAAGAAACATCCATTTCTCTGGTCAGAACCCAAAAAGGCTGTGTCCTCCCCTGGCGTGCCTGGCAAAGAGCCCCACTCTAGTGTGCTGAACAAGCTCTTGACTTGGCTTTCACTTCTGAAGACCTTCCCCAGAAACTGCTATGCAGGAATAACCACTGCAATAATCCAGAATCTCTCCAGGGCCAAAGCTGCTAAGTACAAAAGCTTTGCTCCTTCCTCCCACAGCACAGTCGGGGGCTAAGCCTCCCCTTTGAGCTCCCAACAGGCAAGGCCTGTTTGTTTCTGTAATACACAAGCTGCCACCTGCTCAGTAAGAGGTTTCAAGTCCTTTGCACCATCTCCAGACCTGCCATTTTCCTGCTTCAGTGCAGCAAGGAAGGACAGTCAGGCATCTAACAGCAAACCTTGAGGTCCAGGCATGCTAGAGAAGTTTCAGCATGACATGAAACCATTTGAGTTGTTCACTTCACCACACAGATCTTCTGGCCTCAGAAAGAGCCTGAGAATGTCAGGTAAAAGCCCCTTCTAAACCAAGACTAAACAATTTAAAAGAGGCTGTAGGAGCATGAGAGGGGTCAGGCAGGATGTGGCAGTTAGCCTGCTGGGAGTACAAGCTAACAAAGATATGCCCAAAATGCAATGACCTGCCATTGTTTTTCAGATGCTCTATGCTGTTCTCACCACCAGTTTTCTCCCAAGCATAATTTGATTTTATAGATAGAAGATGCATTTAATCCCCTTCTTTGGGTGAATAAACCAAATGAACTGTTGAGAGGCATTTGGATGAAAATACAGTTATAAAAACTTGGTTAAAAAATTCCTGGCCTCATCTAAAGGGTGTGTGCATGGTGGCTTGGCACAAAGGAGAGGTGCAGTACTGCTAAACTCTGTGTAAACAGAATTGTTATCTGTGGAAGAAAATGCTAGAACACTCCTAATTGTTCCCTTCTGGCCCTGCATCATCTCCCATCCACCCACTCAACACACAAGTTACACTCTGATTATTCCCACTTTGGACTTTGAAGTGGTGTAGCCTAGGCTATGTAGAAACAAACCCAAAGCCTACATCTTCCCTGGTAGAAATGACAGTAACAAAATGAAACCATAGCTTTTTTAAATGAAGGCCTTTTCCATAAGTGAAAAGTTCATGCTCCTAAGGAGAAGTGAGGCTGCAGGCCTGAGGAGAAAAGGCAAGACATTGGTCTAGTTATAGAACTGCCATAATTAACTACCTGTTAAATTATTTACAGTGACCAATCTTTTATCAGGATTATTGTCAGATGGTACTTACCTTCAGTAATTCTTCCCTTTCTACATTCTCCTGAGATATTTTTTCTTAGGATTAAAAAGAGCCAATCATGTAGGCAACAGCTGATGTAAGCAACCCTGAAAAAAACTGAAGGATTTTTAAAGATGATGAGGCTACTGGTTTACTATCTTCATGACCTAAAAATAACAGACTTCAGACTGTGCTCATCAGACACTCCCTGAAGACTTCACAGCATAGCAGCTTTCTTTTCAAGGCCAGTTTGCTTTTTCCCTACATATTACAGATAAGCTGTGCCTCTGTATTAAGTGAGAAAAGGAATTTACTCTGGCTTCAAGCACAGTCACAGAACTGCCTAATGAATTCTATAGTCATGTTCTATACATGATTATCCTCAAGCAGCAGCAGCCACTCAGCTGTTTTCTTGCCCATGGGGATAGCAACCAGCATTTTTCCCTTGGCTGAAAGCTAAGTATAGCTGGATTTTTCCTCTTCAATGAACTACATTAAGCAGATGGACCAAAGTGAGGCAGGAGCTGGATGAAGAAAGCAACCACCTCTACTAGCTTCCCCTTTACTTCATGCAAAAAGGAGGACAACAGCCTTGCTGACTTGTATTTTAAGGTCTGCTAACACTACCTCTTCACCAGTTGCAGTGCAGGAGAAGGTTTCTGTGCATTGCCAGGCATCCCCCTGTGGAGATTCAAGGATCTGAGGTGCTGCATAGATTAAAACACACAGCAGTTTATTTCTGCTAAAGCTATGGACAAAGTACATGATGTTGCATTGACTAAAATGGGGAATTGGCACAGGTAACACCTAATTTTCTACAACACCTAGAATCATTGACTAGTTAAGGTTGGAAGGGGCCTCTGGAGGTGATCTAGTTCTGCCCCTGATGAAAGCAAACTTCCACTGACAAGACAAGCAGCTGGTTTATGTCATGTCAGGTCTCCAAACACATGACAAACAAGCTGCAATAGGTGAAGATGGCAAGTACAGACTCTCATCATGTAGTGTGCAACATCTGACCTGGGCTGGTTTTCTTGGTATGAATCCCACTAGTGTGAGCTACTGCTTAAGAAAGCTTAGCCAATACTAGGCTATTACAGCAGTAAGTTACCTTAATCACTGAGCAATGGTTTTTATGTTACAGTCAGTCATAATTGATTACTTAGTTAAGGTCAAATGTGTATTATCTGCTGTGAATGTCACAGCAAATGCAAACTTCCATTTACAATGTCAGCTGTTCAACACTACACATCACTGATTATAAATTAGCAGATGGATATGAAGAGGTGGTCTGTGAGCTTTTATAAAGACCTACAAAGCCACTGTGGCTCAAGTTGATCAACAAGAAGCTTCCAAGAGTGTGGGTCAACACATTCAGCTCTTTCAGAACAAGTGTGGGGGCTAGTGTTGTGCTGGGTTTGACTCACGTTCCCCCCCCATGCCCTCAACCAATTCATTACTACTTGATGGCTTCCAAAAACCATTTTTGATCTTTTCCAGTGACAGATTAAATGAGCCAGGGGCATGAATACAACCTTCCAAAAGTATTGTTTTTTCAAAACTGTTGGAAGTACAAAAAAAAAAAAAAGTAGCAAAAAATTTTTTCCCCACACAAAGTCCAAAGCATCACTTACCACAGGTTAGTCAAGCTGATAAATGAGGCACAACACTCAACCCACAAACCAAAACACAGGTTAAGAAGATGTTGAACTTTAATCAGATTATAGACTTCTTTTTTTATAGTCTCCTGTCTTGTCTACACTAGACTTCTCAAATGTCTGGAGATTTGTTAGCTAATGCATTCAAACTTCATGCATTTCCTTTACTCCTTAGGCTAGACAAGGTCTTAAAGCCATCCTTTCAGATCAGCTCTGAAGCATCCTGTCAGAATATCACTCAGGAGCTTATAATGTCCTTGTTTGATGTTGTGACCTCTTCAGTTTGATTAAACTTCAGTCTCCACTACCAAAAGTGGTATCTGTGATACAAGGTGACTGAAAGCACACTTGGTGACACTAGCTATTAAACACAATGCAGTAAAAGATAGCTTTGCAGATACACTCCTAAATAATAAGCTTGAGGATAAGAAAACAAACTGGATAGAATGTACTTCAAACACTGCCTTTATTACAAAGGTGCATATAGGTAATGCCAGTTCTTTTGGATATGTACTTTTTAAACTAAAACAACACAGAAAGCTAGGGTACAGTCTGTAATAAAATCAACAGTTACCTCATGAAATCAGTACAACAGAAGATCCTACTGTATTTCACAAAACATTTCTGAAACAAAGGCACTTACAGAATTAAAAACAAATTGAACCTGTACTTTTAAAAGTGTAATTCCACTCCCCCTCCCCTGTGGCACTGCTGGGAACTGGGCTGCTGTAGAGGCAATGGCTCGTTGGACTGCCACAGCAGTGCCTAAACTAAAAGTTTATGGATCAACTTCCATCTTTTCTGTAACCATCCCATTCTCTTAACTATAGAAAAACAACTTTCAATGGGTTGCATGGCAACAACTACATAAAATTTGGTCCTATACCTTATTGTTAATGATGATGAATACACTTAACAATAACTGCTCCAATTCCCAAGTGAGGTAACTGGACTATTTTCTTTTCAGTGAGTTTTGTAACTGAAGTATTACTGCTACCAAAGGAGCTTCTTGTCTATCAGTGATTCATCTCCTCACAAGTACATAGTTCTCATTAGCAAATGTTCACTGAAGGTGGACGTTTTCAGGCCCCTTAACCCCATCCCTCATCTTCCACTGCTTCACACAGAGGCCAAATAAATTGTCCTAAACACCACTGTACATCATCTGCACCAAAACTTCAGATTTGGGCACCTCTGTATTGTTACCATTTCACTTTCCTACTGCCTTTTCCTTAGGGATGATGGCAGATGGCTGCCAACTTCACAGGAAATTGCAGACTTTCCTCTCATAACCCAAACATAACCCTGCTAATGCTGCCACCACCTGTACACTGTGTCACCTCAAATGGAGGAAAGGTGCAGAGGAACAACCTCATGAACACCAGAACACTCTACCTGTGCTCCAAGAGTTGCATGGCAGCTGTGCTCCTTGGCCAGGCTCCATCCAGGCAGCTGGCTAACAAAAGGGCTGGAATAGTCTCTGCCTTCCTTCTGTATACAAACACCCAGGGATAAGACCTATGGCAAGAGTATTATTTCTACAGTTACTCAGTACCCTCACACACACAAAAAATCCAGATTTCTAGGGAAACACCTCATCCTCCAAACAGGAGACTGTTTATTTTTGGTTGTCCATAACTCCTAGCAGAGCAATGAGGCATTGCCCAGTTTCCTGGCTGACAAGGCAGGAAAGAGGAGGAACACACAGATACAGGGTGTGCATATTCTCTGAGTGCCTCTTGGCACCATTTCACACTACTAACTTCAGAGAGGTGTAACAGAAGGAGCACAGGTTGTCAGGAATCCCAATGCTAAAAACTCCACAAGTTTCTTCTGAAATGCCCTTTATTGGAAAAAAAAAACCCAAATCTGGAATAGCCCAGAAATAGACTCAAAAAACAGGAAGAGAAATAAGGCTGACTGACAGCAGCAGTCTCCATCCATCATGAAGTAAAACAATGCCACCATCAACATTGCTCAAACAGTAATACACCCAAATGTAGACTCACAGGACAAATGGCTTAATGCCCTCTCTAAAAATAACATCAGTACATGGGATACATCAAAGTTCTCTCAGCAGTGATGTGTCTGATTCACACAACAGACAAGATAACTCTACTGAGGAACAACATTGTGTTTACATATGTCAGAAACCACAGAACTGTAGAGGACACTAAAAAAGTCATGATTCCTTTGATCAATACAAGGTGTAGAGTCAAAAGCCTTGCAAACACTGGCTAATAGTCATCAGGATGTCTCAAGTTTCACAACTGCAAACACTACCTTCCTGAGAATACATTACCTCACTGTGACCAAATCCTCCTTTTCCTTTCCCTGACTTCCTGTTCTCTGCTCAGCTTTATGGGAATGCTGAAGACAAAAGGGAGATTTAATCTCTACTGTGTGCTAGGCTGGGATTTCTTAGCTTCCCTGCATACCATTATTCAAATGGAGACTGAGGTTACAAAAAATTCTATCATTTCTAGGTTCCTGCTACCTACAGTTCCCACTGTAGAGACAGGCTGGGATAAACCCAAAGCATTTACAAACCCCAACCTATTTCTGACATCCCATCTCTCCTGTAAAATAGAGGACTGAACACTGGCAGGTATTTCTGCTTAAAAGAAGATTAAGGTGCTGATTTTTCTTCCAAACTCCTCAACAACATATGACTTAAGTAAGCTTGTCCAGTAACACTTGGACAACAAATGCTTGTCCAATACTTTGTAAGAAGAACTCTCAGGTTTTCAGCTTTTGATCTGTTTGTTCTACTAAATGGCAGGGAGTTTGGTTTTGTTGTTAATTTCTAGCTATAAATTAAAATGGCCTGAACAAACACCCAGTGAAGGCACAGTTTATTAAAAAAAACAAAACCCAAACAAAAAAAAAACCTTTAAAAAAAAAGCCCTAAAAGTGGGAAAGAAAACAAGGAAATGCTCCTCCTATTTAACACAGGAAAATGCAGCTAGCCCAAAACCAACTAAAGGTGGTTTGCTACCCTTTACTGAAGGCAAGTGTGCTTCAAGAAAGGAAAATTCCCTTTTGACTGGTAAATGAAATGTATTACCTTGTACCTTTACCTAACAACAGTAACTTCCAAACAGGCAGAACAGAAGAAGAACATTTATCAGGTAGTTTCTTACAGATTAATTCTGTTTTAAGACTGTGCAAAAGATTGCTCCAGCTTTGGGTGTTTGCTACTGCTCTTCTCAGAACATTCCTTTCAAAGTTATTGCACAGCAAATGTTATTGTGGTTCTTATTTCTGAAACACTCTTTCTTCAGGCTTTTCTCCTTGTATATAGAACAAAACAGCTCTTTGTTATTTGCCTGAGGTATAAATGAACAACTTAAGCAAGAAAAAAAATCCTCCTTCCTTGTACTCAAGGCATTTAGAAAACAGATCCTGACTCAACTTTCACTTAAGACAAAAGATTACTGCCTTCCAGAAAAATATACTATAGTTGCATGGTGTAAACAACACAAATCATACTTTAAAAAGTTTTGTATGGAGAAACATTGTAGGTCTTTTTTTTGTGTGTGGGGAAAACATAGCAGAAGATCTTTTCAATAGATGGGCTTCTGAGGATCCACATAAGCAGGGTTGTAAGGGGGCTGGCTGACTGGGTAAGGTGCTCCAGCACCAGCTGCAAAAGCAAAACATAAGAAAAGAGAGATTTGTGAAAATCTACACTCTGAATTCAACACCTAGCATGGCAACTTCTGTTCTGAGCACACCATTAAGAGGTTCAACTTATCATGCATCTTAGCTGGACTTGAGAACTCAAAGCATCCACATTTCAGAAGATCACAAAAACTTTTGTTCTCCTATTGGGGGTTCTTTTTGATGCTTGTGTGTGTGTTAGGGCAGGCACAAGCACATGGTTAGCCTTCAAGGGGAGAGAACATAGGCTAAAAACTCCAGATCAGATGTGGTCCAAAAAACCAGCCAGTGGAAGTCAGAGATGCACAAACAACAGAGTATATCTGACAGTACATCAAGAAGTGAAATAAACCACTGAGCAAAGAGGACTATACAGATGCTCTCCTGGTAAGTGTCACAGACTTAATTAAAAAATGAAAATAAAAGGGGGGAAAAAAGCATCCTACCACTCCTGAGCACATGAAAGAGTTTGATTTATATACTAGCTGTGAATCACTCAGAAGATAACCTTATTTTCTAGAATCTGAGACAAGCTGCTCTCAGGCAGTATCTTCATTTTCAGGACTGTCAAACAGCACAAGTTAGTTCAAATAACAGCACCTGACCAGATGCCTGGAATGTGTAAGTATGGTTATCCTTTGCTGATCTTGTAAAGTGAGTGGGTTTGGCTCCTGTGTGACACAGCAGGTATTCTCTCCCTTGCATGTGACCTAATTGAAAGCCTGGCCCTTGGTTAACAGACAAGAGAAATAAAGGAAAGAGACATTCACAGCTGGCAATATAGAAAGGCCTGAGATTTCCCCAGAAGAAAAAAAAAGCAATTTAAGGACTAACAAACCAGCAACAGTTTGAGAAAACAGAGTAGGAGAAGCAATATGACTAGTTCATTGGCTCCCTCACATGATAAAGATGAAGCCAAAGCACCCTGGAGTAATCCCATAAAACTCACCACTTCCTTAGAGTTTCCAACAGAAAAGTCATGTCAACAGGCCTGCCAAGGCAGTGTTATTATGTGCAGGGCTGGTTTGCACATTGTCAATGTGCCATTTCTAACTGCTTTACAAATGATTAAGACCATGAGCAGCCATTTTCTATTTCACTTGTCATAAGAGTTACTTTCTAAAGGCATTATATACTATTCAGGACCATTCTTTGCTTGTTACTTAGAAGGATGAACAGTGTGGTTTGTAAGAGGGCTTGAAGATCCTAGGACAGGTTAACAGCCTAGTTCTGGCCCCTCTGAGCAGCCAGGAGCCCATAGTTCAGTGAACTATTGCCAGTGGAAATGGGGAATTAGTAACAGCAACAACAGAGCTGCATGAAAACAATGCTGTGAAAGAAGGAAAGCAGAAGGAAAAGAAGATTCTGATACTTCTAGTCATTGGCAAACTTGTCTGAAGTTGATTAGAGACTTGGTATTCTATAAACATGGTGACAAATGATTAGAAAATGCCACCTGTGTATAGATCAGAACATCTAACAAGTATTAGATTCCTAAGGATATGCAGAAACACCCAACTATGACAGGTATGTTAACTGCACTTTGATTTTAATATGAAATATAACTGAATTAATAAAGCATTCTGCTGAATCCACTGACAGTCCCACAAAGCACCAAGCTTTGGCAGTACAGCTCCAGCTACACCTCCTCTTGCAGTGCTTTATGCATGGGGGTATTTCAGCAAGGGTGAACTACAGCATCCACCCTAACTTGACTTTTAGCCATGTTTACATTTGCATTGACACAGTCATACAAAAGCATCAAATGAAAACAATACTAGCTTGGCTCCAAGCAACTGTCTCTTTAGCTACTAAAGAGAGAAAGAAACACTCAACAGTGCCTTACCTGCCATTGTTTCATGGTAAGCTGGGGGCCCCGAGGGCTGCATGGGGTAAGGGGGAGGATACTGTGCAGGATACGGTGCTACCGGCATTCCCGGCTGGGGCTGGATAGCCACAGGCTGATAGCCTTGGTATGGGGCTGCTGGGTAGTTGGGTGCCACTCCCTGCTGTTGGGGATAGGGAGCATGAACCACTGTAGTGGCAGTAGTGGTGGTCACCACAGCTACAAGCAAGGAAAAGGAACACAGTTAGTGCTTGTGGTTGCAGAAGATCACCTAGGACAGCCAACAACAGCAATGGAAAAAAATAATTCTCTCTTCAGATCCATTTCTTACTTCAAAATCTGGGTAATTTCATTTTCAAAGCTGCACAAAAGCTTCAGAAATGCTTGGCCTCTAAATATGCTTCCATCGATCTCAGTGGCAATGAGAGCCTCTGCACACTGGGACAGCAGCCAACATAGCTCCTTGTTTCTCAACCACAAAGAGCAAACAATTTTTTTTTTTTTCCCCTTGGACTCTCCAGAAACTCTACCCTGCAGCCAAGTCACCTATCATTTGGTATGAGACTGGAAAATCTGATATTTAAATGCTATCTGCTTTTAAGGAAGAAGGTAATAAAGATCTCCTTTATTAGGTAAGGAGCTTCCCATGATTGCTCACGAGTTTCCTTAGTACATCCATATGTTAGGACATCTCTAAGCAAGTCAGAAAGGCCAGTACACATTAAGTCATCAGTTTTGTAGGAGCTGATGTTGGATTACTGGTTCACAGTTCTTACTGGAATAAGGGAGTACTAACACTTTCTAATAAACTGCAGGAATTTGTTTTCACTATCTCCTTCCTCTTTATGCTACAATTATAAACTTTATTCAAGACCAAACTGTCGCAGTCCTGGGCCTTTGGTGTATTTTTTGGGTAATATTTTTAAGAAACTGTGAAAAAATCTATCATTTCTTCCTATCCCCTGGTTACCTAAACAACAATAAAACTAACAACCCACTCCCAAATCCACACATTGGGGTTGCAGGGAAAGAGAACTTCTTAACGCTCAGAAAACATTCCAAAACATCTCTCTGCAACTTCACATCCTGAAGCAGCTTGAATGCTTATTTTTAATGTTTAGATATTGCAAATTCTGTAGCAGAGAGGTAAAGGTAAGATTTCCTTTGATAGGAACACAGTTTTCCAGGGGTGGGAGAAGAAAGTCTTGTTCAAAGAAGGAAACCAAGAGACACAGAGGTACTTACGCCGTGGTCTTCGACATGCTTTATACAGGCAGCAACAGGAGCAGGTGAGGCACAGGATAATAGTAATGATAATCACTGCACATACAGTAACTCCAATGGCAATAAAGGTTCCAAACCTGCAAAAAAGACACTGTTAGAAGCAGTAAGAAGCTTTCACATGAATTTGTTACTCTTGAACCTAATCTAACCTTCTGCAGCCAATGTATTGCTCGTCCTCCAATTTGTTGCTCTTACTACTTCATGTACTGGAGTAAGAAACAAGTGTGAAATGCTTGGTCAAGTCTACTGAATGAGAAGCTGACCAAACTCTATCAAGGAGCATGCTGCCCTGTACAGCAAAAGGGTCCAGCATCAGTCTTTGGTCCCTCTCAATCCAGTGTGACTGCAATAGTGCAACTGTGTCCCCCTTTATGTATTCAAAAATGATATGGTTTCAAAATCCTTGGTGTGATGACTTTATTTCCCAAGCATTGCTTGACTGCTCTGGTCACACAGGTAGCAGGTCTGAAACAAAGCATCCCAGACCTTGCAGTGCCAGCAAGCCCTTTGTACACCTGTAAGACCTACTAAGTCCAGTCTCAGTACTGAGCAAACCTCTCTGTGCTGCAGATTCTTTGCAGGTTCCTTGGCATCAGTAAACAGCTTGTTTAGAAGGCACTTCTCACATGGTTTGGAAGATCTGAAATTCTGCCACCATTACTGCAACACTGAGTAGGTTACACTATAGGATGGGAAACACTGCCCAAGCCACCAAAACCTACTGGGGAGAGGCCATGCATTACACCAGCTTTAAACTCTATAATGAGTATCAAACAACAGAGGCAGGCAAAGCTTCCAGAGACAACTGTTTATAAGTTCTGTTTACCACACAGGGAAGGAAAAAAGCATTAAATGTCCAATCACAATTCCCTTTTAAGTGTTAATTTCCTACAGCCTGAAATCACTGAAGCCCTTCTGCCTAGAAGCCAAAGCCTCCAGCATTTTTCTTTCTTATGAAATGCACACATCAGTTTTGGGAACAATTGCAGGAAGTCAGCTTTAATGAACAACAAGCTCTAAAATAATGAGTAGAGAGCTGGTTTTATATCCATCCTGTTTTTGCTTCTTTGTAGAGATTTTTGGCTACAGAACTTTCTAGTTTTCCTCCTGCTCATCTCCTGTTAACAGCTTTAAACAAAATGGCACATGTCCAGAACCTCCAGCAATTTTCAGTTGGCTACCAAACAGTCATCAAGTGTGAAAACTGGTTTTGAGTATCAACAACAGTTTAAGGTTAAATCATTGACATAAGACAATGCAAAGCACTCTATCCCTAGTCAAAATTCAGAAGGCTTCACATAAGTCTTTTAGAGGAACAGATGGTTGCAATACAGCTGCAGAATGTCAAGATGTGTGTTTGCACCTTTACAGAATGTTCTTCATATGCTGATTGCACAAGGAAATGAATTCCTAACCATGGTACTTCTCAGTGCTCCCCCCACCCTCCCACAAGCCTTAGTTTCACTTCAGCACAGTAAATTCATAGCCAACTAATCTCCATCCCAAAATCCCACTGCTTTCAAGGCTTATATGAAAAAGAAGATACAAGCACAAGTTCAAGGGCAGTGGGGGAGAGTAAGAGTGTGAAAGAGTAAGGGGGGACTGAAGGTGTAAGAGATAAGTATGCACAATGATACCACATCCTGGAACACAGGCTGCCTGTCTCTTTGTTCATGAGGCCAACAGCAAACACACATCAAGTTAGCTTGAAAACACAATTGAACACTTGGGTATGCAGAAAGGGATTAGACTGAAGAGTGACCCATGGAATTCACATTAATTATACAGGGTCCTTATTAGATAATAATTCTGTAAACCCACATCCACACTTGCAGAAGAAAGAGAGAAGAGTGCACAGTGGATTTATACATTAGACTTAATCATCTTGATAGCAATGTTCCCAAGAAAGAGCATAAATGCCTGTGACAAACTAAGACCACCTCTGGAAATTGCTTGACCACAAATGTTAGCTACAGTTACTTCTACTCTGGGAGTGCCATGAGCATTTTCCTTGCTCTTTATCAACCCTGAGAGCTCTCTCACTAGGGAAATTGACATTTCCATAACACACAATTATTACCAAGCAACACTAGCAGAGAGAAAGTCTTCTAAGTTCTTCCTTGGGCTTTTTCCCTGGTGAAGAAGGAAAAAAGCCTTTTTCACAAAGGAAAAACACCCTTTTGAACTATGCCAAGGAAAGAAATTCTTGTGTCAAGGAAAGAGATTAGGCCTGATGAAAACAACTGGAATTCTTTACTTCTACAGACAATGAGCCTCTTTGCAAGGCTAGGCAAAAAATCAAACAAACCTAAGAAATGGGGAAAAAGTGGAGAAAGGACTACTCACAATAAATAAACTAGCACAGCACAGGGTGGAAGAGCTCCCTTTCATAACCAAATTCAGTTTTGATATGACAAGAGAAAACAGCACAAGTCCATCTGCAGCCCAGCTGAGCAACAACAGCTTGGGCATTTTGAAGCATGGGCTCCATTTGCTTATTTGTAATAAAGTTTTCTGCCCACCAAAGCACATATCTCACTGTGCATTTACTACCTCTAATAAGGAAAGCAACAAAAGCAAAGCTCAGAGGAAGAAAACCCTCCCCATATCCTTATTTTCATCTTTCACCACTTGTCTGTGTCTCTGCTGAAATGACAGGACCATGGCATGATGACACTTTGGATACAGCTTTTGAAGAGCTAAATGAAGACACATGTTTGAAGTACAGATGTGTCAAGTGAATACACTCTTGAGTGTGGTTCTGTGTTGTGTGTAAACACTGTGATTCACTTCTACCCACTGAAACACTGTCTCATTACTACAGACCAAAATTATAAGCCTCCAGCAACAGCCCAGTGAGTGAAATGACAGAGAGGAATTAGCTCTTCCCAGAGTTTTCTAAGGAGTGTACACAACTGGATTACTGTAGGCATTTTTATCACCTACTTCACAGCAGAAGCAGCATCTTCCTGCTAGTGCTTGGGTTCATGCAGACTTATGTCTTGAAAGGGCAGAAGTGTAGTGGGACACTTAGCAGACACTTTTGCTTTCTTTATCAACTTGCAGCTGGCTGCATCAACACTCTTTCAACAGTGGAGCTCTTCAAATGTGGTTTTTCCTCCAAGGATTTCTATGGATAAGCAAAACTAGCAATATTCTTTTGGCATAGCTTAATGGTCAGGCACTCCCTTACTGTAATAATGTTGATCCTTTTAATGCCCAAACAGTACCACCCTGAGCACTTCTTCCTCAACATTTGGCAATATCCCACTTGTAAAACTACTGAAAAAAGTGCAGGAAGGCTACCAGTAATAGAGGAGGTTCCTCAAGTGAGGCCAGGATGGTGCTCAGCATACTTTACTCAGTGAACTAAGTAAGCTTCAAGAGATAAGATATTCCAGATACTGCATAAAGACTCTCCTGCAATGTGCTCACTCCAGAATGCCTAAACTCTCTTCTTAAACAAAACTATTGCCTCATTTAATTGCCCTCATTAATGAATCTGTCTAAAAGGACTGAAGATATTCAGAAAAAAACCACCATTCACATTAAATTATAATTTAGTGACCAACTGTTAGCATTATACATAAAAGAACAGACATCAGAGATGGGAGCTTAAAGATTCTTCCTCTGAAAGGTTAACCAAACAATAAAAATCAAACAAACCAAGGAACTAAAACCTACACTTTACCCCCTCCATTCTGCAAACAAATGTGAGAGTGCAGAAGTCAGGGTGGCCACAGCACCAGAGCAGAATGCTCTGCTGGCCTCCCAGTTTGAACATTATATATACACTGTGGTCTCCAAATAAAGCACACACACTGCTATAAACAGCCTGAGCTCATTCACTGCCATTTCCTGCTTCTCTCTCTTCACAGAAAAGCTAACTTTGCCAATAATTTAATAGAAAACAAAAATCAAACCAGATAGTTTTCTGCTGCAGTTACAATAAACTGCCACTTAAAAAAATCCATGAGGAAGTAAATATAAAGAGACAAATCCCTGCCCTTTCCTACCACCACCTCTCTCCTTCCTTGCCCTGCTCCACTTGTACCTCTAGTCTCACCATGAGGAAGCACCAAATTGTATGGGTAATGAGCATACCTCCCAGGCTGACCACACCTTTAAAGTCATCTGATTATTCAAAATATCTATCAGTTCACATACAGGATGTTAGGTGATTAGTGCCTGTTTCACCCCTTTTGGTTCTGAATGAGATTCAATGGACATTAAAATGGGAGAATCAAACCCAGGATCTAAATAGGACTATTTGTAGAAGTTAGTTCTCAAGGCAGTTGTTGTTCACATTGGAGATCTCAATCTTAAACACTGTCAAGCAGGAAAAGAAGAAAAGGAAAAGGCTTTTAGTGTATTTAAAACAGCTAAGTCTCAATTCCAGCAACATATTTTTAAGCCTCTTCAGTCTGAATTGCTCAAGTTGGCTACATTTTGCAAGGCCTGTAAAGTTTTTTCATGTCTATGCCTCCCTGACAATGGGGAAAAAAGAAAAAGCATCCAAATGAACAAACAACAAGGACACCTAGTTCTGAAAAATTACTTTAAGCAGTCTATTTATTTCACAAGTTTTAATCTACTCCAAGATTTGTTCCATGCTCCAAGAATCATGTTGGCAAGGTCCTTTCCAAAAGCATGGCTGTTTGTAAAAAGAAACATGTACAAATACTGAGCTATGACTGTAACACGGGGTGGTCTGGAAAGGCTTCAGAAGCTGATTTAGGCAACTCCTAACAGTTAAAATAAATAAAGATGTATAGACATTCTTTCCTGCTTCAGAAAAGGACATAGTTCCCAGAAATGTGACAGAATGGTCCAGACTTGCCTTGACTCAGGTACAGGGCATGACCAAACAAGTCCCCAGGCTGAGATGCTTTCCTAAGCCAAATACTTAGTCACAGCCATCCAATGGCACATGCTGCCTCTCAAAGTCTGCAAACATCACACTTCCTCTGTTTCATATTGTGACATGAGGATTCAAAACAGAAGAACCACTTTGCTAGAGGCTCAAAACAACCATTTACTGTTACACAGAAAGCAAACTCCCCTGAGGTTAATACTCACAGGACAGCATTAGCATGACTTTAACACTCAATAGCCTGAGTGCTGACCTCTACATAGAATGGTTTGGGTTGGAAGGGACCTTTAGAGGTCATCTAGTCCAAGCACTCTTGCAGTGAGCAGGGACATCTTCAACTCAGTGAGGTTGCCAGAGCCCCAGACAACCTGATCTGGAAGGTGTCCAGGCATGGGGCATCTATCCCCTCTCTGGGAAACCCGTGCCAGTGTTTCACCACCCTCAGCATAAAACGTTTCTTCCTTATATCTAGTCTAAATCTCTCCTCTTTCAGTTTAAAACCATCATCCCTTGTCCTGTCACAATAAGCCCTGACAAAAAGACTGTCCCCATCATTCCTGTAGGCCCCTTTAACTACTGAAAGGCTGCAATAAGGTCTCTCCAGAACATTCCCTTCTCCAGACTGAACAACCGCAACTCAACCTTTCTTCACAGGAGAGATGTTCCAACCCTCTGACCATTTTTGTGCCCTCCTCTGGACATGCTCCAACAGGCTCATGTCTTCTTTGTGCTGAGGACTCCTGAGCTGGACACAGCATTGCAGATGAGGTTTCACCAGAGCAGAGGGACAGGATCGTCTCCCTCAACCTCCTGACCACACAATCAAGAAATGGCTAAGAAATGAGAGCCCAGTGATGCCTGAGATAGGCAATAAGCAGCTTAAGAGTCAGATTGAAAAGCATGGTTTCCAAAATGATGAAATCCAGATAGTTTCATCAGACTGGCAGGTTTGAGAAACTGCCAAGTCATTTTAGAAGCTACTGAGGGCAGTGAAGCATGGACCAGAACTGTGATGTCTGCATTGGTCTTTCAAACACTGTTAACTCAACTTAGCACTTGAGTGCCCCTCCTAGGATCCTATTCACACAGAGTTCCTTAAGGTGACAAAACCAGTTTCATCTAATTTTGGCTAACCCATCAGTGTGGTATCAGGTCACCTCATCACTAACTGTAACCTGCTCAACTGCTGTAGCATGGACACAGAATAACTGCCACTGAAAACCACTAACACTTATCACAACATTCCACAGTTCTTTCTGGGTACCTCCAAAAAGAAGGAAAGTTGGCAGCAGGAGTCCCCCAAAACAATCCCCCAAAACACCTCTGTTTACCTGCAGTCTGAAGAATCCTAAGCTACATTCCCCAGGGTCAGCAGCTGAGCACAGCCCCATGATCCCTGGCATCAGCCAAGCCAGCTCTGGTGTGAGAATCAAAACTAGAGCAACAACAATAATGCCAGGGTAAGCCAAGAACCCTGCAACTTCAGAAATGTTATAGAACAAGAGAATGTAAGAGTCTTCCCAGAAGAGAGTTTGCTAAATGTGTACTGAATGGCTCCTTTTTCCATTTGAACAAATAGAAAGCTGATGTGGGTTATTTGAAACCCAAAATAATCAACTTTAATTCCATACACAGAGATTTACTGGAAGTAAAGCTAATTACCACCTTTTTTAAAGACTCTAACTTCTCCATTTTTTCAAGTCATAGGTTTAGCACAAGTTCTTATACAGCCTATAAGAGAAACTGGCAGGGAGGGAACTTCCTGGAGTTTGTGGTTTTACTCAAACATGCAACATCCAGATCCAACAGGTTATTACAGAAGAGGTACACAAGCATTTCTTCTTGGTCTATAAACAGGTCACTTCTACTAAATATGTCTATTTACATAAATCCCTTTGTAATGCTTACTAAAAATACTATTTTCCAGGGAAGTTCCATAGGAAATCTGCTATTGTACACTTTGTAAGCAGTTGAGAGTAATTGCTATAGGTAACTGGTAGGTTAAAAATACAGCTGTAACAAGAGGAAAAGCCAGAGCTGCACTGAGAGGGACTGAAGTCTGTCATCAACAAATCAACAACAGCTTAATGCAGGTCACAAAATGATTTCAGATATGTCCACTGGACCCTTGGCATAAAAACTGTTTTTAAACATAGTAAAAGGCATTTGCTTCTACAGGAAAAAAAATTAAATGCTCCTCTAGTGGCAAGAAGAGAATGTTGAATGATGACAAGCACAGATATTGAAAGCTAACAAAGTGAGCCAGTTCCCCTACCAAGGAGATCTCATTTCAATGATAGAGGATGTTATCCCCCCACCCTAATCAAAATCTGCAGCCAACATAAAGGCAAGGGGAGGGATTTTTCTGCTGTAATAGTTTGAATTTGCTACTGCCAATACTACACTAACTCTAAACACAGTTTTCAGCAACACTAACTTGGCTAAAGAGTTAGTTTTAAATGAAATTAATAAAACTCTCTTTTCTGCCAAACTGCAACACAGTGTGTGACTTGCCAAGCACACTGAAACTGCAATCAAAGGAAGTTTAGACTAGGTTACACTTCCCATACACCACATCTTCCCTGAAATACACCTTTTTCTTTACCCACACTACTCATACATCATCACACATCTAAAAGCCAGAAAAAACTTTGTTCAGGCAGGAACAAAATTAGAATTAGGTAAACTAATTATCCTATACTACCATGAACTGCCAATGCTGCCTCCCTCTCCCTTTCTTTGGAAGCATTACTCATCCAGCATAAGAATCATCAAGGAAAACCTAACATTGCACATGTAAGAACACAGACCAAGCCTCTGCAGCTGAGGTCACCTCTGGCCAGTCACTGCTTCTCTTTATGAATGGTAGTCACCATGAGCAAGACCTTCATTAAAGAAGTCACAAAAGTGACTCTGATGACTGGTTCCTTCCACAACCTAAAACAAGAAGATATTTGCAAGTTTACCTCTCAGAGTGGAAGTGAGATCATGCTAGCAAACACAGGAATGCCACATGAAAAATGAATGGCATAACACATTTTGAATAAAACCAGACTGGGTCAAAAGACCAATCTTTGCACAAGGGCTAATTTCCTGAAATTAAACTTCATTTGTTCACTGCACAGAAGACCCTACAACTGCAGCTTTAAGAGGCCAGGCAATTGAAGACATTCTCCTCCACCCACAATACATTTACAACACAATCTATCACAAATACATCTGGCTACACCTCAGGCCATAGCTATTTTTGGAACTACATGAAACAGCAGAACTGGAGCTAGTTTTAGAAATCACATGCTCAAACTTTCATAGATTCTGTGAAGTAACAATCATGGTCTTTTTAACCACCTTTCCAAGGAAGGATTCTCTTGTTTCTTTGGTGATATGACTCTTCCTGAGGGTTATCCTGCCTCCAGCTGCTTTGACAAGCTCTCTCCAGAGTCAATCTGTATGTCAGAGTCATACTGTGCAGAGGCAGAGCAAAGCCCATGCAGTTAGAAGAGGAAACACTCTACCCTAGCAAGCACACACAGTCAATGAAGTACACACCCCCAGAAAAATTAACTTCTGAACACAGTCCAAGTGATCAATCTTGCTGTGTTTTATCATGTTTAGGCCAGGTTGTCTTGCTTTTTGCCATGACACAGCCTTCTGTGTTAGAAGAGCATGTTAACCCAACCATGCATATCTGCCTCTTGAGCCAGGACAACATTTTTCCATTGCTCTTTCCATCTTGGTTTCAGAGCAAATGAACCTGCACTAGCACTAAGCCACTGCCTGAAGCAGGCAGCAGAGAGACCATTAACAGCAACTCACAACTTCTTTGTGTCAGTTTGACTGAGAATACAGCAAACACCAAAGCAGATGCTCCAGAATTCAAGTTACAATGACAAACTGTGCAAGCTTCTATTTACTTTTCAGGCTAGTAAAAACGCATAGTTTTGTTTGTTTGTTTTTAAACCAGCTTCAAATCCAAATCTCAATTGTTTCTAGACAAGAAGCTTACATTCCTTGGTGAGATTAGCCTGTCACTGCATGTAAGCCTCAGAACAGGCTCTGTATGCAGTTTAACTCATTTATTACAGAAAATATTAAGGATCAGTACCAAAAAAGAAATCTTCTGCCCAGTAAATAGAGACTGCCTACATTTTTGGAAGTTCTTTTCCAATCTTTGTCATTTATTTTCTTATCTCTGGCAGCCTATTTCAGATGCTGGAGCATCCAAACACACTGCAAAGCATAAACTGAAGTCCCTGATAGAGACAGGGGAGGAGGAGAAATGAGATATAGTTCAGTATCACAGGATTTTTTTACCTTCTCTATGAAGAAAACATACTTAAATACATCTAAACTGAAAGATAGCAGTGTGGGATGACAGACATCTTCCACAGTCAAAAATGTAGTGGTTTTGTGCACTTAACATACACAGCAGACTGCTGCAAATGCTGCCTTTTGACCAAAGGCAGCTGGAGTGACCTGGGTTCTCTCCCTTTCACAGAAGGAGAAGGAAGTCACAAGACAACACATTGATCAGCCCATAAAAGAAATCTGAATGAGTACATCCCCAGTCCAACAAGGCTGTCCTGTCCCTGCCAGCTGAGAGGCTTCCCTGGCAGACTCTCATTCTGCCTCCCTCCTCTCATCACAGAAGGAGGAACAGCCTTTCCTCAAGCATTTCTGTATCTGTTGCACAATGTGCTGCAACTTCCAGGCAGAAATTCAGAAACAGAGCCCAATTAGCTGTGTACAAAGACAAACTGAAGTTTTGCTCCCATTTAGACTGATACCAACTATCCCACATTTTCACACAACCCCATTTTCTTCTTCTGTAACTCTGATCTAGATGTTCTGAACTGCTCCACCTCCTTAAACACTCCAATACTTCACAATTAGTAGAGTTTTGGATGAGAGTCATTTCTTTTTAACAGTAAGGGTCACTATAGGAAAATTGGCTTACCAAGGCTAAATAACCATGTTATCAATGCAAATTGGGGCAACTGTGGTTCCAGTGAATCAGTGCTTTCTGCTTTCTGTAGTTTCATAAAGGAGTAATACTACATACTGCAGAATGAAAGGGGAAAACCAACTGAATTAACCTTACTACTCACAATCCATCTTTGAAACCAGAGCACAGCAGGGGAAAATTCAGTAATCCAATTAAAAGGGGAGGGGAAAAAAAAAAAAAAGGTGAAACACCTTCCAAGTAGTAAATCCTTGCCACATAATGCATTCACATTAGCAGCAGAAACTGTAGAAACTGGGTATGGTTACCTTACATGTGAGAGAAAAATATGGTGGCAAATTTAACAAGATTAGTCATATGAAACCAATGCCTACAAGCTTCACAGGATCTTTAAGGAGTGATGAACAACAGAAAAAAGCCTGAATCTCAGTTAACACTGATGTGTACACTTTTCCCTAAAATGCTTACATTTGTTTCCAAATGTGTTCTGGGAAGCAGAATGCTCTCAAGTACTTGAAAACACATTATTAAGACACTCCAAAGGAATGCAATTTATTGTCTTTAAAATCTCCACAAGAAAATTACAGGACATGAGCTGCTTGCACAGTGAACTGCACTTAATAGAGCTGCCCGAAGTGCCTTGCACTCCTGCCTCAACAGTACTTGGTATTCAATATTAAATACTGAAAGATATTAGCATTAAAAGATACTAATAAAAAGAAAGCTACTAAAATCTGGTGCTTTGCTTGCATTTCTGCAGAAGACCTCAGAATAAACACAGGGAAGAAAAAGCAAAAGCACAAGCAAAGTAAAAGGTGCTCAGCTAGACAAGACAAGGGAGAACACAAACACCACCACTCCTTTCCTAACACAACCCATAGAATTAGAGCATAATTGGGACAGGTTTTCCAAGCAGGGAAACATCCTGCTTAGAAAGAGACATCCCAGCTCCCTCGCCCCACTGGCAACTCCACACAGAGTTTGTGGCAAGCCCTCAGAGAGGAGAAGTTCTCTTATAAAAAGCCAGGATCGATGAGCAACGTGCCAGACCGGTAACTTGATCTAGGAGTAAGGCAGATGCAAGAATGAGGAACTAAATGCTTTCTGATCCTTAAAGCCCGGAAACCATCCCATCCCCTCCCCTCCCTCCCTCTTTGAAGGGCAGTGTCAAAGGTACTATTTGCAACTCAAGAGAAAGAAGATGGCACTGAAGGAAGCTGCTCTTTGCTGCCTCTCCTCCTATTATGAACGGTTCAAAGGCTATGCTCATCTTGCTGGAGATACAAAGAAATATCTCAACTGCCACCAGCCCTCCTCTCCCCACAGTAAAGTATTAAATAAATACAGTCATCAAGAAACAAGTAAAACTTGTCTTTTAAAAGAAATCGTCACGGTGCTAGAGGGTGAAATGTACCTTTTAGGCAAAGCCCAGGGACAACTCTTCCAGGAATACAGCTTACTGCTTGGTAAAAAAAAAAAAACAAACCACAAACAAACCCCAAAAATCCAAACTACAATAACTCAAAAACCCCAACACAGACCACACAAAAGCCTGGGAAAACTCTGTAGTGAAACAGAAAGCTCCTTGGTGTGCCACTGACTGCAGCTACAGAAGCCCAATTTACTTTCATTCCCGATGTTGAAACGCCCTAAATCAGACACCCAAAGTCATTAGTCACTTCGGAAAGTTCTGGGATTGGTTTTTCCTCTGGAGTCACATCCGGGTGGCTTCTCCATGGCAATATTTCTGTGAATAATTACTACCTTTCTATTAAAACTATCTAATTAGAAAGCAAGTTTGATGTTAACTCTAGGCCTTTGCACAACACATTTATTTTCAAAATGTAATGGAACTGAAAGGAAAGAGGAAAATCTCCAAGAATCCATTTTCTCGAGGTGAGAGATCAATGATTCCCTTTTTAGACATTCCACAATTGAAAACAGACAATTACAGCAAATTAGTTGCTACCTCCTAAATGTTTTGGGGTTTTTTTGTTGTTGGGTTTTTTTTGGTTGGTTGGTTGGTTTTGTTTTGTTTTGTTTTTTGTCGTTTACAAACACACCTTTGTGGACTGTGGGCCTTGGTTACAATTCCTCTAGCAATTGAGCAGGGGAGGTTTTTTTGCTTGGTTTGGTTTTTAAAGGACTATATGCTTTCATTTTCTGTGCTTTTAAAAGAACTATTCTTGCTGGCAGGGGAAAAAATATATATCTATTATATTCTTTATATTTAACCTTTATTACTCCAGCAGATTCCAAATCTCTGCAACCCAAGGATGTGGAAGTTATTTTTCTCTTTTTCAACCAAAAATGCATCAAGAGTGAACACTGATTGCAAGATGAGGCTGACGTCTGCTGTACTGGAACTACCTGAAGATACACAAGACAGTTCCATCAGCCTGGCAGAGAAGAAGGGGCAACATTCCTCCAAAACACTTATTTCATCGAGCTTTTCCTTGTGGAAGACTGTCGGGTCAAAAGAGCCCAGGGACCCAGAAGACTCAATGTGGGGAGACCACCTCGCTCTCTACAACTCCCTGAAAAGGAGGCTGGAGTGAAACAGGGGTTGGTGTATTCTCCCAAGGAACAAGGGATAGAATCAGAGGGAGCAGCCTGAAGTTGTGCCAAGGGGAGGTTTAAGCTGGATACTGGGAAAAAAATTCTTCATGGAAAGGATTGTCAGGCCCGGCACAGGCTGCGGGGCAGAGTCACCATCCCGGGAGGGATTTCAAAGCCGTGTAGATGCGGCACTGAGGGACATGGTTTAGTGATGCCCTGGCAGTGCTCGAAGATCTTAAAGGTCTATTCCAACCAAAAGGACTCTGTGATTCCACGAGGTGCCTCCAGCTTTCCTTCCTACCGCTTGCAGAACGCAGCAAGACGCATCCATAGGTGACAGAAACGCGGTTGCCAGAGGACGAGCACGGCCCCGGACCGTGCCGTTCCCAGGCGGGGGGAGGCCTGCTGAAGGCCACCGAGCCCACACACAGCGGCTGCTCCCCTCGCGGATCCCGGGGATGAGGTTCTCTCTCGCCACCGGCCGGACCCTCCCTCCCCGCTGCTCCGCACCCGCTTACCCCATGCTTGCTCCCGCAGTCGTAGCCGCCGCCGCCGCTCGCCCCGCGCTCGCCGCCTGGCCCCGCCCGTACGTCACGCCGCTCGCCCAGCCCCCTTAAAGACACACGCACCCACGGCGCACCTTCCGCGGGGGCGGAGCGAGCAACCCCCAGTACCGCGGGCCGGCCCGCAAAGAGCCCCAGTTCCCTTCCCCTGTTATGCATTACATCATATACTTACAGCTCAGAATTCAGCACTGGCCTCCCACCGAATCCCAGCATGGTAGGGGTTGGAAGGGACCTCTGGCGATCACATAGTCCAACTCCCCTGCTCAAGCAGGGTTACCCTAAGCAGGTTGTCCAGCATCGCATCCAGGTGGATCTGGAATCTCCTCCTCCAGAGAAGGAGACTCCACAACCTCTCTGGGCAGCCTGGGCCAGGGCTCTGGCACCCTCACAGGAACAAAGCTTTTCCTCAGGTTCAGATGGAACCTCCGTTGTTCTACTTTGTGCCCACTGCCCTTTGTCCTATCACTGGGCACCACTGAAAAGAGTTTGACCCCATCCTCTTGCCCCCACCCTTTAGCTCTTGCTCAGCATTGAGCAGATCCCCCGCCTTCTGGGGCTGCTCTTCTCCAGGCTAACCAGCCCCAAAGCTCTTAGCCTTTCCCCCTCACAGAGATGCTCCAGTCACCTCAGCATCTTTGTAGCCTTCGCTGGCCTCTCTCCAGCAGTTCCCTGTCTCTCTTTGTAGCCTCCCACAGTATGGAAAATAGAAACATCTGACAGCAGCAATATAGTAATCAGCAATACAGTGCACAGAGAACACAGTTTATTTTGCCTGACATTGAAATAGAACAAGAAGTATCATAGAATGGTTTGGGTTGGAAAGGACCTTTCATGGTCATCTAGTCCAACCCTCCTGCAGCAAGCAGGGACAAATATTGATAAAAACTAAGCACAAAAGATGCTGAAAAGCAGATATCTCAAACAAAAGCAGCTTCTTTTACTTAGCCACTCCAGGCTTAATCTGTCAGTACCTAAGAGCACAGAGCAAGTGTGCTAATGCTTTAGAGGACACCCTCGTGTTCAGTAATAAAAACATAGACCAGTGATCATTATAGTCTGACCAGCACCATCCCCACCATGATCTCCCCTCTTCCTCCTGTCTCTCCTTTTTCAGATATTCCAACATGTACACAGAGTTTGAGTGCTCCACATTCTTAACACAAAGTAAGTATTTCTATCTTCATATTCTATTGGCATGTATTGATTACGCAATGAAGAACCTCTAAAGAAATACCATTTTCAAAGCAGAGACTTTGCATGGCTTACCTGGGGCCAGAAGACATGAAATCATCAGAGTCTGAGAAAAACTGCATGGAATTTACATTGCTTGAGCCAAAAGTCCTGCAATGAGAGAATTAATCTCAAAAATGAAATTTATGACTTATACAAGCACCTGGTTAAGTTCCAAATGCTTATGAAAGGTAAAGTACACTAAAAAGAGAAAGAGATCAATTTTATCATCCTCACAGAAAAATTAAACAGGGTGAAAGTATTTGAAAATGCTCAAGCAAGCATACACCAAACCATGCACCAATCTGTCCACCTCACTGTTCCCATTCTGCAGGCAAGTTACATGCATTAACAAAGATCCCTGACAGAGAGCTAAGAGGTCCCTTTGTAAGTTTTTAACCACTAAAAACTGTTTTTGTCATTTGATAATAGAATTATAACGTGATGTAGACACTCAGTCTGCCTCATACCTTCCCTGAAGCAGTTTGCACTGAAAACGGTTTCCATCGAATCTGAAGAGGGCGTTAGAGCAACAGTATCGAAGCGTGCAATGGCCACAGCAGAAGTAGGGACAGGACACTGCAGGTTGTGCCTTGCCACGATGATCAATATAAGGCTGACAAACCTCACCCAAAACTGGAAAAGAAGTTAAAATCCAACACTTAGCAACTAAAGAAAATAATCCTATCAAGTCTCTTTCTCATACTCACCAGCTCACCTAGGTTAACAATGAATTACGTTTCAAGAATTTTGGTTAGCTCTTACAAATCAATTCTTTCCTTTAGAGTGTAGCAAAATACTCACTGCTCACACACAAAATATCTTGTCTTTGTCAAGTAGCTCTTCCCAACTGTGCACACAGACATAAAGGAGTAAATTGCACACTCTGCCTGGTGGTACTCCCTTCACTACATCTGTTAGTAGCTACCAGATTACTGTACAGACTCAAGGAGCAACATCAGTTGCCAGATATGTTAAAAATCGCTCCCAAGCCTGAAGATCAGCTAGAGGAAATGTTAATTTTTCCTAGGTATTTGACTTGATGCAAAAGGTGCAACACAACCATGTTCACTGTAGATTTGGATTTCCATTACAACTTGGTTGTTTCTTCCTGTTGCTTTCTTTGCTTCATGGAAAATCCTAATCCTTTTAGTCCATGGCATAAACCAGAGATTTCCAGGACTAAAATTGGCTAAGTGGCATCTTCCCACTGCAAGAGCCAACTGGTGTAACTACAAGGGTAAGGTAATGGAGACGTTCATGTCCTAGAATTAATTTCTTAGGGGACATCCCATGCTTTTCAGCATTGCATTGGGCTGATACATTCCTTAACATACTGGCTGGTTTCTCTTTCTTTGCCCTCTCAAGCTTGAACTTACACTGCAGTGGAAGAAAAGCACATTAAAAAGCTTCCAACTGTCACATGAAAATACCTCTCAAAGCTTAATCAAAAAGAATTTCCTGAGAAGAATCTTTAGCAAGACAACGATCTTTACAGTTGTCAGTGACAAATGCTGCAGTCAGCTGGTTTCTATTCCTCCTTTTCCTTCCTATCACGTTATCACATACCACAGCAACAAGACACACCCTGATATTTTTGCTCCTGAACCACACACTCCATCTAAGAAGGTCAAATCACTTCAGGTGTAAGTTGTTCTGAGAAAGCAAACAAGAAGAGGGAAAGACAACAAATCACGTTCCTTCAGAAGAAAGGTAAGGGGTATTTCCTGGAATATTTAAACTGATTTTGCCATTTGAAAACTCACTCTTGATTCTCTGGCACCAAAATAAACCTGAATATTTCAGCTGTAAAAAAAGTTCTAAAGGATTACATGGGGAGGTTCATGAAGCACAAGCAAAAAGGAACTCCTCCTGTACAACTCCCAAAGTACTTCTACTAATGTGTTAATGCATGCTTATGCTTGGTTCACCAAATTTTTCCTCTGCATCCATGTAAAATCACCTGGGAACTCTCTCCTCCCTGTATCACCAATAAGGAAATGGGAGCTAAACCAATTCCAATATACCTTGTGAAACCACAAGCAAAACAAGGCAACCAACAAAATGACTTCCTCCATCTCACAGCTCTGATACGGCAGCACAATAAAATGAGAAAGGAAATTAAAGCTCTTGGCCAAAAGTCAGGTGGCGGAGCTGAGCCAGCAAGGGTTGTGCACACCAAAAGAGAAGAATTTGGCTACTCTACTTTTTTAAACTCTCTTCTTCCACCAGCTACAGCAAATTGATTCAAGTCATCAGCTAATCAACTAGGGCTTGTGGGACGTTTTTCCCCTCCCCTGTTGGTTTCGTCCCAGGTTAATGATCCAAATCTCCTCAGAAGAGGTCCAGCAGATATTCAGCCCACCACAATGCAGGGCTAAGGCTGAGGGAGACAGAAATGACCTCCTGTTTTGGTATGCCTGCTACTGAGCAGTTCAATCCTATCTTGCAAAACAGCAGCTTGATGATTTCACACAACCAATGCCACAAAAAATCCTTTAAAAAACTTACAAGTTCCACCTCAAAAGCAGGGCTACTAAACTTTTCCCACTGGAAGTCCCCAGCCATGCCAAGAAGAAAACTTTTACCAACCCCATTTACTCAAGGCCAGTTTACACACACTTCTGCTATAGCACTGCTGCTGTGAGATAGCTTAAAGAACCCTTTTTCTGGTGCTTGGCCTCCAAAGTACTTACAGATGAAACTGACCATTTCAGCTCAGCCCTCAGACAAACTGTGACCCTTTACTGCTCTGACCAAGTTAAATGCCCTCTTGTATATAATCTAAAGATCAGGTTCACTTTTCCTGCACTTGTCTGTGCAGAATTCGATCCATCAGATAAAGTGATGCCACTGATGCATACAATACCAAGAGTGCTTCTCTTCTGAGACTTCCCTACGACCACATCTGCTTTTTCTCGTGATATGTATAACAAAGTCGGAGAAGACCACATGCTCCATCCTTTAAGCACAAAAACCAGATAGTTACAGATAGGGCTGCTGAAAAACAAGCTATCAATGTTAGCATCTGATACCTACGTATGAACTCAGTTATCTGATGAGTTTGTATAAGCACTGCTTTTAATGCTGTATTATCTCGCCCTAAGAGGCTAACATTTACTGTGTCAGAGGAGAAAACGTGAAGGTTTTTAACAGGATGCATCAGGAGTGACCGGCAGCCACTTTGTGGTACACCATTTCTCCCCAGTAGCCTTACTTTAGGCCTCTCCGTAGCCAGTACTCATTAGGTAGGTCCATACAGACACTACTAAGGCACTAACTGTTGCTAACAACACACCAGCATCAACACAAACCTACTGCTCTTCCAAGCATAACTCTTCTCTTTCTCAGTGAGCTCAATTCGCACCAAAGCCACTGTTCAGGTGTGGATACCTCCTGCCTGCTCCAGATCCGGGGCCCCCCAAAACCACACACCCCAGCTCCACACACAGGGCGGGCAGGATGCGTCCACCCTCACCCGGGCAGCTGAGCCGAAGAGTCTCCGCTCGACACCGCGAACTCCCCCATACCCTGCCCATACAGTCTCCTCAGGGGACACGCCCGCAGAAGAGGCCGGCAGGAGCCCCTCAAAAAGAGACTCCGGGAGCTCGCCGAGCCTCCCGCAGGGCCGGATCTTTCCCTGCCCAAAGCGCAGCACTTTGCACCCTGCCGCCCCGCACTCACCGGCGAGCGGCAGCAGCCAGAAGAGGCCAAAGCCGAGAGCGCCCAGACAAGCCGCCATGAGCACCGCCACTTCTCCCCGGGCCGNGTACGGTGGAGTGGGGCGGGGCGGGGCTGGGCTGGGCTGGGCTTGGCTTGGCTTTTTCAGTACAGGTGTCTCTCCACCCCTCCTCACCGCTTCCAGGGAAGGACCCAGCACTTCTCATCTCACCCATACTTTGCCTCTTCTCCGCAGGTCCTTCTACTCAGAGCAGGCAGGGGAGAGGACTCACAGGGAAAGAAACACCAGCCTCGAGCTGCTCGAGGACAGAAAGACCTACAGGACCATGGTGTGCCAGAATACAAACATGCCTCGTTCCACAGAGAATGCATTCAGGTAGGAGCCCTTCCCTTCTCCGTGGCACAGGGTAGGGGCTCAGCAGTACCAGAGCCTCACTCGAGCTCCTCGTCTTTCTCCTGCAGAGGCAGGCTGTGCAAGATGGGATTTCTCAATTCCAGCACCCCCTTTGTAGAGACAGGGACAAATCTAGGGCGGAAAAGCTCAAAATAGGAATCTGCATCCCTTTCAGATCGGTGGCCTTCAGCCCTGATTGCAAGACAGGAATGTGCCAATGCTGTGCCATGCCAGGGGCTGTCTCTGCTGTCCTGTGAGTCTGGGCATCAGCTTCACAGAGGAATGTAAAACAGGGTAGGGGTCTAAGGCATCTGCTTTTATGTCAGGCTGCAAGGGCTCATCAATATTCCTTCCTAAATCAGACTGCAATCATGGGACAACCGTGCAATGTCAGTGAGTGTCTCTGTCTAAGAGGCAGAGAGCAGGCTGAGGAAGAGGGGTAAGTTGCCAAAGCTGCACCCTGGGGCTCTGCCAGACAGAGCTATGATCAGTTTCTCCTCACAACCATAACCCCATTTGCTTCTCTAGGCCCTGGCAACTGCTTCTGTGCTGCTCCCAGGCAAAGCACCCAGGTGGCCCTCGACTCATGGACTGGCAGTGGGTGCTTCGTGTGAGCTTGGCAGACCCTTTCTACTCCAGCAGGGCTGGTGGCACTGCTCAGGCCTATCCTACTGTGGGCCTGGGGACTGTGCTCTTGCCCTTCCTGCTTCTCCTCCCAGCTTGGAGCACAACGGCTCCAGCACGTGACACTTCACAAGTACCCTTGTGAGGTGGTGGCCATCTCACAGTGGGTGACCAGGGGGTGCTAAGGGTGTCCTTGCCCATTTTGGAGGTGCATGAAGGCCAGGTGTGATGATGTCACAATGTCAATTGTGAGCTGCAGGGACAGGTCTACAAAGGGGAGCACTGGACTCAGGCCATTGATCAGTGCAACTTGGTGAGGTGAGAAGAGAAGAACAAACGGATAGGGCTGTTCTGGGGTTAACAAAGAAGGAAACCCTGTCCCAGGCCTCGGAGCTCTGGGCTGGTGCCTCTGCATCAGAGTCAGCAGAGGAGCATTTCGAGGAGACAGTGCAGTTTTGCTGGGACAGGGACCCTACAATCACTCACCACTGAAGAGTGCCAGGAAGGAGAAAGATCCCAAAGTGATGGAGCAGGGTAAGAACAAAGTATCTATCCCACCGCCAGGCAGAGGGGTTGTTGGGGTGCTCAGTGTGAGGCCACGAGCTCCCGAACAGCTGCAGGGCAGGGCCCCTCCTATCCTCAGCAAGCAGGGCCCGGGCTGGGCAGTGGGCACCTGCTGGGACGTCTGCACCTTCCAAGCCCTCTTCCTCTGCAAGGCCTTTGGCCCTGCTCATCAACCAACCAGGCTAAGAGAGAGCAGAACCTTGGAGGCAGTCCCTCAGGGATGCTTTCCTCTGCCTGGAGGTGCCCGTTCTTGCTGGCATTTGCTCTCTCCCCTCCAGCATGCATGCTGTGCCACTGGGCAAAGGCTAAGCTCTGTATCTGTGGGCGCAAACTAGAACTTGGAGAGCTCTGTGCACATGTGTTTTGCCTGGTGAGTACCTTGGGGGCTCCCTCCCACTTTCCAACAGGTGGTCCCTGCCACGCTCTCCTCATCAGCTCTTCATCTCTTCTCCAGTTTTTTGCCAACAAGATTTTTCAGCAACGGATAAGGAATGGAGTTCAACTTGTGGATATTAGACGTGCAATCGAGGAGGCAGCACAGAAGGTGAGAATCTCACAAGATCAGGGAGATTTGTGCCAGGAGAGGTTTCTGGTAGCTTAGCCCAGACCCCATAAACATATCCCCGCCCTTCCAACCAGCCCTGAGACAAAAGTCTTGCTCCCAGCAGCTCCACAGAGGCTCCAGCACAGGAGCCTTGCCTGCCAGGCAGATCTGTGGGCTGCGACCCAGCAACAGCCACATCCTGCACCCCGCCTGGAGGCACAGGACTGGCTGCAGAGGCTCTGAGGCTGCCACTGATGGGCGCTGCTGTGCCCTTTGCAGGAATGTTCCGTCTGCCACCAGGGTGGGGCCACCATCACTTGCCGGGAGATGAACTGCGACCGCAGCTTCCACCTTCCCTGTGCCATGGAAGGTGGATGCATCACCCAGTACTTTGAGCTCTACAGGTAAGGGCAGCCGACCCTCATGGGGGAAGGCAGGCAGGATCCTCACCTTCAGCCCCTTCCTGCCAGCTTCAGGTAAACAAGAAGGGAAACTGCAGTGACATTTCCCAGTGGCTGGCCACAGGCAGAGCTTTGGGGCTCCTTCACACCTCCTCTCCCCTCCTTTCCACTACCCCAGCAGGACCCAGCACTTCTCACCTCACCCATGCCTGTCCTCTTGCCTCCAGGTCCTTCTGCTCGGATCATCGCCCAGAACAGTCAGTGAAGGCAGATCCAGAAAAGGGCACCATGTGCATCATCTGCATGGAGCCTGTGGATGACCAAATGACCTTCAGGACCATGGTGTGCCCAGCATGCAAAAACGCCTGGTTCCACAGGGACTGCATCCAGAATCATGCTATCCTCGTTGGCACCCACTGTTTCTGCTGCCCACATTGCAAAAATGAATATAAGTTTCATATGGAAATGCTCACCATGGGGATCCGAATCCCTATCAGGTTGGTATCCTTCTGACACCTTCATAAGAAAAAAGGGTTGCATGTGCTGTGCCACTCAGACAAACAGGAAGGGAANTGAGAAGAGAAGAACAAACGGATAGGGCTGTTCTGGGGTTAACAAAGAAGGAAACCCTGTCCCAGGCCTCGGAGCTCTGGGCTGGTGCCTCTGCATCAGAGTCAGCAGAGGAGCATTTCGAGGAGACAGTGCAGTTTTGCTGGGACAGGGACCCTACAATCACTCACCACTGAAGAGTGCCAGGAAGGAGAAAGATCCCAAAGTGATGGAGCAGGGTAAGAACAAAGTATCTATCCCACCGCCAGGCAGAGGGGTTGTTGGGGTGCTCAGTGTGAGGCCACGAGCTCCCGAACAGCTGCAGGGCAGGGCCCCTCCTATCCTCAGCAAGCAGGGCCCGGGCTGGGCAGTGGGCACCTGCTGGGACGTCTGCACCTTCCAAGCCCTCTTCCTCTGCAAGGCCTTTGGCCCTGCTCATCAACCAACCAGGCTAAGAGAGAGCAGAACCTTGGAGGCAGTCCCTCAGGGATGCTTTCCTCTGCCTGGAGGTGCCCGTTCTTGCTGGCATTTGCTCTCTCCCCTCCAGCATGCATGCTGTGCCACTGGGCAAAGGCTAAGCTCTGTATCTGTGGGCGCAAACTAGAACTTGGAGAGCTCTGTGCACATGTGTTTTGCCTGGTGAGTACCTTGGGGGCTCCCTCCCACTTTCCAACAGGTGGTCCCTGCCACGCTCTCCTCATCAGCTCTTCATCTCTTCTCCAGTTTTTTGCCAACAAGATTTTTCAGCAACGGATAAGGAATGGAGTTCAACTTGTGGATATTAGACGTGCAATCGAGGAGGCAGCACAGAAGGTGAGAATCTCACAAGATCAGGGAGATTTGTGCCAGGAGAGGTTTCTGGTAGCTTAGCCCAGACCCCATAAACATATCCCCGCCCTTCCAACCAGCCCTGAGACAAAAGTCTTGCTCCCAGCAGCTCCACAGAGGCTCCAGCACAGGAGCCTTGCCTGCCAGGCAGATCTGTGGGCTGCGACCCAGCAACAGCCACATCCTGCACCCCGCCTGGAGGCACAGGACTGGCTGCAGAGGCTCTGAGGCTGCCACTGATGGGCGCTGCTGTGCCCTTTGCAGGAATGTTCCGTCTGCCACCAGGGTGGGGCCACCATCACTTGCCGGGAGATGAACTGCGACCGCAGCTTCCACCTTCCCTGTGCCATGGAAGGTGGATGCATCACCCAGTACTTTGAGCTCTACAGGTAAGGGCAGCCGACCCTCATGGGGGAAGGCAGGCAGGGTTCTCACCTTCAGCCCCTTCCTGCCAGCTTCAGGTAAACAAGAAGGGAAACTGCAGTGACATTTCCCAGTGGCTGGCCACAGGCAGAGCTTTGGGGCTCCTTCACACCTCCTCTCCCCTCCTTTCCACTACCCCAGCAGGACCCAGCACTTCTCACCTCACCCATGCCTGTCCTCTTGCCTCCAGGTCCTTCTGCTCGGATCATCGCCCAGAACAGTCAGTGAAGGCAGATCCAGAAAAGGGCACCATGTGCATCATCTGCATGGAGCCTGTGGATGACCAAATGACCTTCAGGACCATGGTGTGCCCAGCATGCAAAAACGCCTGGTTCCACAGGGACTGCATCCAGAATCATGCTATCCTCGTTGGCACCCACTGTTTCTGCTGCCCACATTGCAAAAATGAATATAAGTTTCATATGGAAATGCTCACCATGGGGATCCGAATCCCTATCAGGTTGGTATCCTTCTGACACCTTCATAAGAAAAAAGGGTTGCATGTGCTGTGCCACTCAGACAAACAGGAAGGGAACCTGCAGTGACAGTTTCAAGCAGCTGTTGACAGGCAGAGCTCTGGGGCTCCTTCACACCTCCTCTCCCCTCCTTTCCACTACCCCAGCAGGACCCAGCACTTCTCACCTCACCCATGCCTTTCCTCTTCCCTCCAGGTCCTTCTGCTCATATCAGCACCCAGAACAGGCAGCGGAGGTGGCTCCAGAGAAGGGCACCCTGTGCCTCATCTGCATGGAGCCTGTGGATGACCAAATGACCTTCAGGACCATGGTGTGCCCAGCATGCAAACATGCCTGGTTCCACAGGGACTGCATCCAGGTAGGAGCCCTTCCTTTCACCCTGGTGCACAGCATGGCCTCAGCAGCACCAGGGCCTCACTCCTGCTCCTCGTGTCTCTCCTGCAGGCACAGGCTCTGTCTGCTGGCAATACTTGCTTCCAGTGCCCACTCTGCAGAAACAAGGATACGTTCCAGGAAGAAATGCTCAGCATGGGGATCCGAATCCCCCGGAGGTTGGTTTGTTTTCTTCCCAGCTCACAAGGCAGGAAGGTGCCAGTGCTGCGCCATGCCAGGGCCTGCTCCTGCAGTCCTGTGAGCCTGGGTTCAGCTTCACGGAGGACTTGGAAACAGGGCACGGGAGGAAGAGCAGGGGCACCCTGCCTTTGCCTTATGCCAAGGCAGCATGGGCTGATCAGTGTTCCTTTCTCCTTCAGACCCCCATCATGGGAGAACGCCCAGGCATTCAATGACCTGGTGGAGGGGCACAGCTGCTGTGATGCCAGCGAGTGCCTCTGTCCAGGAGGAAGGGAGCAGGCCGAGGAAGAGGGGTAAGTTGCCGAAGCTGCACCCTGGGGCTCTGCACGGAATCTCTGTCTCAACAAGGGCTCGGAGGTAGAAGGACAACCAACAAGAGCTCTGCCAGCCAGTCCTGTGCTGCGATCACTTTGTCCTCACAGCCGTGAACCCATTTACTTTCCCAGGCCCTGGCAACTGCTGCTGTGCTGCTCCTGTGCTGCTGAGGGCACTCACAGGCAATGCTCCAACCTGAATCCCAGCACACTCGAGTGGGAGTGCAACAGCTGTGCTGGGCCCAGCACTGGTAAGAGGCAAAGCAGCCAGGTGGCCCTGGGCTGGTGTCCTACCAGCAGCTGCTCAGGGTGGGCTTGGCAGAGCCTCCCTGCTCCAGGAGGGCTGGTGGCACCTCTCTGGCCTATGTCACTGTGGGCCTGCGGGCTCTGCCTTGACCTTCCTGCTTCCCTTTACAGCCTACAGTGCCAGCTCAGAGGATGAATGCCCCAGCACTGCCAGCCCATCAGGACTGGGGTCTTCCTACAGTTCTCCAGCACCTGACCTCAGCAGCCTCAGCACCAGAAGTGAGGTGGCACCCAGGCCATTCAGTGACTCCCCAGTGCTTCCCGGCAGCAGACACTCGGAGCTTCCTAGGCTTGGCCACAGACAAAACCGCTCACGGTTGCAGCGTCAGGCCCAAACTCCTTACAGCCGGCCCAGAAGACACCATGAGAGCAGCTGCACACAGACACCTAGCACTGAGAGCAGCACCCTGAACCAGGCACTGCTGGGGCCGTCCCACAGCTCACTGGTACCCGAGACCAGCAGCCCCACACTGTTGCCATCAGGGGCCTCCTGCAGCTCCACAGAGCTCGCCAGCACCAGACACTCCAGCCCCCCTGGGCCCGTGTGGATGCGCATTGGCTCCCGCTTGCAGCGTCGAGGCCAGACACCTTACAGCCAGCCCAGACGCCGCCACAGGAACAGCCATGCACCATCCTTGAGAGCTGGCCCTGATCCCCCTCCACCAGCACAATAAAGCTGGCTGTTCACGTCTGTACAGGGAGATTCCACGCTCATTGTTGTCTTCCTCCTCCTCTCCCTTTTTTGAGGTGCAGCATTAGGGGCTGGGCCCAGAGGGTCCTCTTCTCCCCGGGGGTTGGCAGCACCTTCCTCAGACTTTCCTCCTCGCTGGCTGCCCTTGGTGAGCTGCCCAGCACTATGGCTGTGTGCCTGGAGCCTTGCTGGCCCCTCTCTGGCCTGGGAAGCTCACAGCCACTCCTGGAACCAGGGCTGTCTGCTGCTGCCCCAGGAGGGTGGCCCAGCCCAGCCCAATCAGTGCTACTGCCCCTCTCCTGGTAAGAAGGGCTGCACCCATCCACCCACCATGGCCCTTGCAGCTCAGCCCCCAAAGTCATGTGCCCCAGCCAGGTTTGACACACTTTAACTCTTATTTTGTTCAGGATAGGCTGTAACCTGTAGGCATCTCCTCTCCTCCTTGTCTGGGTTAGTGAGAATTGTGGTAAAGCTACTTTTCTTCACCACTTGAGTTCAGTGTCACATCCTTCCTTGTGACATGATGGCTTCTGTAGATTGTCCTTTTCCAGTAGCCAAGATGCACTGCCCCTTTCCCAGTTTCAGGTCCTCTTCTCCAGTGTGATTGCTACTGGGCCAACAGAAGGCTGCCTTCTTGCAGTAGAAGCCAGAAAATCCTTTTTAACAGAGACTGCAAACCCCTGGTAAGGAATGTACTCCCCAGAATTCAGGTGAGGCAGAGCATTACCTGTTGCTGAGGGCTTGAGTCTTATCGTCAGCCCTTTAGAGCAAAAACCTATCTGCACTCTGTGAGGGGCTAACAAGGGGCCTAGGAAATGTCAGGCATCCCAAAAGTTATCCCTCCTGTAGGAGACCAGTTAGTGTCTTTCTAGTGCAGGAAGGAGAAAAGGTATGGTTACAGAGCAGCTGCTGAGCAGATCTGTGGAAGTTGGCAGGGAGCTAGAAGGCTGAATAAAAGACTAATGGTGACCAAAGCACCAAGGACATCCTGTGGGCAGGCTGTACAGATAGGACCAACCAGGGATCCTCTTCTTGCAGAGTATCCATCTGCCGCATTTGTCTCAGGGATAGTAGGGTGTGGCTCCCTCAGTCTATCTCCCTCTCACACTCCCTGATACTCCATAACCTTTCCACTTCCTCTGTCATCTCTCCCACCAGGCTGAGCAGATCACCTACCTGGTTGCACCTCACACAGGTGTTCTCTCTGCTTCACTCTGGTACCAGTAACAGGCTCAGACACTCCCTGCAGCCAGAGACCTGGACAGCTGCAAGTTTATGTGGGAGCTCCATCTGGGTCACCACATCCCATATGGCAACAGCTTCCAGTGAAGTGGAAACCATACCTAGGTTTCATCAAGCTGGGCAGGTGATGACCACTAGTTGAGCTTGCCCCTTGAGCCAGGAGGGTAACTATGTCCTCCTGCATGTTCTGCCTGCACAAATGGCCATGCCACACCCTGGCTGACCCACAGTGCCCTGTTTCTTTGGGCTTCCTGGATGCTGCTGTTGTACTTGTGGGGAGTTTGGCTGACCTGGCCCCACCCATGCTGAGTCAGAGCTGCTGCTCAACAGGGCTCCTGGTCTGGGGAACAGAGGGGCACCCATTCTCTCCCTGCTTTAGGAAGGGTCCCCAGGCAGCCCAGAACCAGAGGTAGCACTGCAGATGCAGTCTTGCTGGTGTAGCACAGAGAGGAAGGTTCACCTTCCCCAATCTGCTGGCAGTGCTCCCGGTGCTGGAGGCAAGAACAGAGAGCTCCCTTGACCAGGGATGGACCCCTGGAATGGCACTGCCTGAACAGCACCTTTTGGTCACCACGGCCACCCTTGACATCTGCCCCAGGAGACCCGGCATTGGACTCTGCACTTGCTGTAGGAGCCCTGCTTACGTGGGTGCAGAGGGCTCAGGCTCCTGCCCCAAGCACTTCAAACCCACCCCTGTGAGGTGGTGGTAGTCTCAGAGTGGGTGGCCAGTGGGTGATGAGGGTGTTCTTGCCCATATTTAGGGTGCATGCAGGCCAGGGGTGCTGTTGTCATGGTGGTCATTGTGGGACATTGGATGAGAAGCTGGACATGAGCAAAGAGTGTATGCTGGTGCCCAGAAAGCAAATCGCATCCTGGGCTGCATCAGAGAAGCGTGACCAGCAGATTGAGAGAGGTGATTCTGCCACTTTGCTCTTCTCTGGTGAGACCTCATCTGGAATACTGTGTTCAGCTCTAGAGCCCTCAACACAGAAAGGACATGGACTTGATGGAGAGGGTCCAGAGGAGGGCTATGAAAATGATCAGGGGGCTGGAACACCTTCCCTGCAAGGAGAGGCTGAGGGAGCTAGATAGGCTGGATCGATGGGCAGAGGCCAATGGTATGAGTTTTAATAAGGGTAAATGTAGAGTCCTGCATTTTGGTCGTAACAACCCCCAGCAGCGCTACCGTCTCGGGAAGGAGTGGCTGGAGAGCTCCCCAGCAGAGAAGGACCTGGAGGTGCTGATTGACAGCCGGCTGAACATGAGTCAGCAGTGTGCCCAGGTGGCTAAGAAGGCCAATGGCATCCTGGCTTGTACCAGGAATAGCGTGACCAGCAGGAGCAGGGAGGTGATCTTGCCGCTGTACTCGGCACTGGTGAGGCCACACCTCGAGTACTGTGTGCAGTTTTGGGCACCACAGTATAGGAAGGACATTGAGGTACTAGAGAGGGTGCAGAGAAGGGCAGCTAAGCTAATCAGGGGTCTGGACAACAGGCGTTATGAGGAGAGGCTTATGGAGCTGGGGTTGTTTAGCCTG